>JAXIVD010001659.1:42500-78540 GCA_036785275.1 Cancer borealis
ACTATTACACTAAAGAGAAAAAATAAAACTATTATTACTACTATTATAAAAAAAATTACTATTATTACTATTTTCAATCAGATTTTTTTCTATTACTATTACTACTATTACTATTTGTACTATTTCAGGTTAGGTTAGGATAGTGGTAATAGTAGAAATGTATTTATTATCTTACTATTATTACTATCCCTAAAAAAATATATATAAAAATTCTACTATTATTACTACTATTACTATTATTATTATTATTATTATTACTATCCTAAAAAATTAATATTATTTCCACTATTATTTAGTTTTTTTACTATTATTATTATGACTATTTTTACTATTTCAGGCTGATAGTCTTAAAAAATTCTACTACTACTATTACTAATACTATTTCCAATATTATTATTTTTTTTTTAACTGTTACTACAATGACTATTTTTACTATTTCAGGCTGATAGTCACGCCTGGCCTAAGGATAGTAAGGTGGTGTGGCTGAGTGGGAATGGTCGACTATTAACTACTGGCTATTGTATCATAAAATGTTATGATAGTTATATGTATTTGAGTGTTCGAATCATCTGGTTCGTTTTCGATGAGTTACTTGTCATCTGGAAGTAACCGGTCGGTCACTTTGTGTTGTGGGTCCACGGCAGGTGGTGGTGTGCTCAGTAGCCGGCAGTTGTCACGGAGTTATTACATACTGCCCTGGTGATTTGGTTCCATTCTGTCTGGTGAGTGTTCAGCTTTACTTTTGTTAGTTATGTAATTTCTATTGTAGTATGTAATTATTATCAACCAGCTGCTGATTACCTTATTCCTCCAATTAGTGTTTTTTGTAGCAAGTTTATTATGTTACTTTTGTTCCGTGTGTAGGTTTTGAGGTGCTGGAAGCACGACAGTGGTGATTGTGGACATCTCGGCATTTGGTGTCTAACCGGTCTGGATTGGGGTTAGAGGTGTTCAGGACCTATAGCTGGGGTGTATTATGGTGTAAGTTGACTTATGTATGTTGATTTCAGTTGTTTATACTTGTTGGCAATTGTTAATTGAAATGGGAATTGTGTGCTACCTACTGACGTATATGTTTGTTTATAGGTTGAATTAAATCGCCAATACAACACTGTGCCGTTTCTAGCCTGAACACAATACAATTCAACACCGCACTTGACAAGATGGAGACAAAAACTGTGACACTGGAAGCCCTCAAGAGGAAGAGAGGTGCAGCCAAGGCTAAATTTGGAAGGAAGGTGAAGTATTTCAAAACTCATGTGAAAGGAGGTTCTTCTATTGAATTATTGAAAAGGTTGTATACTGATGTAGAAAAAAGTTTTGAGGAAGTGGAGGCAATTCATATGAATGTGATTGAGGAGAGTGAAGAAGAAAATGGTGATTCATACATAGACATTTTAGAATTTGAAAAACTTGAAATGTATAGTATGCTAGAAAAATTCTTAACTGAAGACTTAAAGAAAAGGACAGTTAAGTTAAAACCATTTGACCCCCCTGTGTTCACGGGAATGATAAGAGACTGGCCTACATTTCAGCAGACCTTTAAGAAACTGGTTGTTCCACAGTGTGGTAAAGAGCCTTATGCTCTGTTGCAGTGTTTGCAGGCTGAGTGAGGCTAAGGAACTTGTAAGAGGGGTGGAAGATGATTTTGATGCTATGATGTCACGTCTTGAGGAAGAATACAATTATGTTGGTAGGATTTTGGAGTCAATCTTAGGAGATATCAGAAAATTAAGGCCTATTCCTGAAGGTGCTAATAAGGCCATGATTGAAACTGTAAACATAATTGAAAGAAATTGGCTTGATCTCAAGAAGTTGGGATTAGAATCTGAGTTGAGTAACAGTACAAACCTGGTAATGATAGAAAAGTTGCTCCATCCTAACCTCAGACGAGAATGGATTATAATTTACAAGGCACTTGATCCTAATGAGCCAGCTTTTCCTAAACTTATGGATTTTCTCACACGAGAGTGGAGTATTCTGAGACATAGGGGTGATGATAAGTCAACTAGAATGCATTCACACAATGTTCTGGGTGAAGTGGGTGGTGAAGCAGGTGTGAATAAGGTTACTGTTAATGAGCCACTTCAGTTGTCAAGTGTATTGGATGCTATCAAAGAGGTGAAGAATAGCCAAGTGGAGTATCAGAGACAAGTTTCTGAGTTTATGCATGATACTACTAATGCTATCAGTGCCTTGTGCCCATCTACATCTACTATTGGTTCAGGGGAACAATGTTGGTTTCATAAGTCTAATGGTCATGATATCCAAAGATGCTCCCAGTTTGCTAGATTGAGTGATGAGACCAAAATGCAAACTCTTAAGGAAAATAAGATTTGCTTTTCTTGTTTAAATCCAGGCCACACCAGCAAATACTGCCCGAGGAAGATATTTTGTGAAATATGGGTTGAAGCAAGGGGACGTAAATGTGGTCGCGTCCATCATCCACTGTTGCATGATGCTTTTGTGAATAGGCCCTCAATGATAACAATGTCAAGCACTAAAACATATGATGGGGTGTTGTTGGCTGTTAGCCATGTCAAAAGTAACGGAGTACCTATTGCAACAATGTGGGATTCTGGATCAGATGTGTCTATCATTACCAATAGGATGGCAAGACAGTTAGGTTTGAAATCAATGGATGAAATGGTGATCAGTGTTACGAAGGTAGGAAATCAGACTGAAGAACTGCAGACTAAGACTTATGTTGTGCCATTGACAGACATAAATGGTAAAATTTGGGAAATAGAAGTTTGTGCCATGGAAGAAATAAGTTCACCTACAAAAAAGATTGATCTGTCAAAAGCAATTAAGGTATTAGAGGTTGAGTCATTAGATATCAAAAGACCAGAAGGAAAGTTAGATCTGTTAATTGGGTTGGATTATGCAGCTTTGATGCCACAAGCCATAAAAGCAGTGGGAAATCTACAGTTGTGCAGGAATGTATTTGGTTATTGCATAAGAGGATCTCACCCTTCCTTTTGTGGGAGGAACGATAGTGCATTAACAGTACAGATCAGCCATGCCAGTATGAGTTATAAGCCTGAGGAAATTAGTATCACTTCATTGAGTAAATTGGAAGGGCAGTTTGAGAAGATGATGACTATAGAAAATTTAGGAATCCAGTGTACCCCAATGTGTGGAGATTGCAAATGTGGACGCTGCCCTGTCTCTGGAAAATATACTATGAAGGAGGAGAAGGAATTGAAGTTAATAAGGGATGTTATTGTTCATAATCCAGACAGTAAGAGATTCACAGTATCATATCCATTTATTTCAGACCCTAACCAACTCCCAAATAATTATTACCAAGCTCTAGCACGCCTAAGGGCCACAGAGAGACGGCTAGAAAAGTTGGAACCAGAATATGCACAAAAGTATAAAGAGCAAATAGAGGACATGGTGTCACGGGGTGTAGCTCGGAAGCTGTCTAGTGAAGAAGTGAGTTCTTATGATGGGCCTATATTTTACCTTCCACATCATGAGGTGTTAAAACCAAGTTCTTCTTCGACCCCAGTTAGGATAGTGTTCAATTCATCAGTTAATTATATGGAAGCTTCCTTGAATGACTGGTTGGCAAAGGGTCCAGATGTGTTGGGTAACATGTTGGGAATTCTGTTGAGGTTCCGTCAGCATAGTGTTGCAATTGCTGGGGACATAAAGAAAATGTACAACATCTCAGAAAAGAGATCTCAGAAAGAGATCAGCACTGTCACAGATTCCTCTGGCGAAACATGGAGACAGATAGGGATGCAGATGTTTTTGTTCTTAATACGGTCACTTTTGGAGATCGTCCATCATCCATAATTGCAACACTCTGTTTGCACCAATCTGCATTAATGAAGGCGTCATATCAGGTAACTGGAAATAGGATTATCTCTAATTCTTATGTAGATGACATGCTAATAAGCTTGCCTAGTATTTCAGAGGCTAAGGAGTTTATTCAGCAGACAGAGGAACTCTTATCATATGGTGGATTTCAGATTAAACATTGGGTTATATCTGGTGAACATAAAGAAAAGGATTTACAGACATGGAATATCCTGGATTCCAAAGAGGAAAAGGTTTTGGGTTTAATATGGTGTCCCAAAAGTGATCAGTTCACTTTCAAAATGAGACTCAATTTTTCTAAGAAATACAAAAATGTCCATATTGAGAGAGATATTATCCTGTCAGAATTAGAAGCACGAACCCCACAAGTATTGACAAAGAGGATTGTATTAAGTCAATATGCTATGGTATTTGATCCCTTGGGTATTCTGGTTCCTTTGACTCTTAGAGCCAAGCTCCTCCTAAGGGAACTTTCTCAGATGGTTGATGAGAAAGGTAATAAAGTGGGTTGGGATGTCCCCATGCCTGATGAAATGTATGATGAGTGGGTTCAGTGGTTTTCTGACATGTTTGAGGTGGAGAAGTTTAAGATAGAGAGATGTATCTGGCATGAAAGGTGCATTGGACAGCCAAGTCTGGTCATATTTTCAGATGCTAGCTCAAATGCTGTAGGATGTTGTGCCTATGTGAGGTGGAAAGGGGAAAATGATAAATATTTCAACTATTTGTTGGCAGCGAAAGGGAAGTTAGCCCCACTAAGACAGACCACCATCCCAAGACTGGAACTCAAAGCAGCTGTATTGGCTTGTAGATTGAGAGAGTTTATTATACAAGAAATGTCCTACAACTTTGAATATGTTTTACATATAACAGATTCTGCTATTGTGAAGGCTCAAATTAATAATGATAGACTCAGATTTTCAACTTTTGTTGCAGTACGGATTGCTGAAATCCAGAGTAAATCAAAACCCGAAGAATGGTATTGGACTGCATCCAGTAATAATCCAGCTGATCTCGCTACAAGATGTAGGACAAGTAAAGAGATACTGAATGATGTAACCTGGCAGTATGGCCCTGAGTACATGAAATGGCCCCTTGAATATTGGCCAATTTCAAATCAGTCTGACTCTGAGTTACCAGATGTCCTTAAAGCGACAAAGGTTAATATTACAGATGCCAGTAATATAGAACCAGTGATAAATATTTGCAGATTTAGTAATTATCAAAGGATGCTAAGAACTACAGCTAGGGTATTGAAATCACTATCTTCAAAATCTTTGTTAAGCATTAAAATAGAGCCTGATGCTAAAGATATCAAGGAGGCAGAATTGTGGTGGATTAAAAGGATACAAGCTACATTGCTCCAGAACTGGTCTAAGAGATTCAAGCGATTGGCTCCATATTTGGGAGCAGATGGTGTAGTTAGAGTAGGTGGACGAATGTACGCCAACAATTGGAATAATAAGGAATTCATACTCATGCCAAGGGAACATCCATTTACAAAGTTGTATGTGAACCATGTTCATAATTCTAATCATGCAGGAGTTGAGTCAACAATAGCAGAAGTCCAGTCTAAATTTTGGATTCCAGGAATAAGACGATATGTAAAATCAGTGAGATCAAGATGTGTTTTGTGTAAGAAGACTGATAAACAGACTGAAGGACAATGTATGGGACCTATTCCCAATGAGAGGATGGATCCTGCACCACCCTTTTACAATTGCAGCTGTGATATTTTTGGGCCATTGCAGAATAAGGATGCTGTCAAGAAAAGAACTACTAGCAAAGCTTATGGTGTAGTCTTTAATTGTCTAGTTACCCGAGCTGTATACATTGATGTAGCAGAGGGATATGATACGGAAAGCTTTATTACCACCCTGAGGAGATTTGTGGCTATCCATGGATTCCCAAAGACCATGTATTCAGATTCCGGGAGTCAATTGGTTAGTGTTCTCCAGACTGCTTTATTTGAGGTTGCTACATTGTTGAATGACAGGCCAATTGGAATCAAACCTAGCAGTGATTGTGTCTATGATACATACCTTTGCCCAAATGATCTTTTGTTAGGCAGATGTGGGAGAAGTGTTCCATCTGGGATTTGGGATGAATCTCAAAGTTACAAAAAGAACTTAGAATTTTTGCAATCTGTATCAAGGGATTTTTGGAAGAAATGGATCAGAGATTATTGGCCAACCTTATTGGTTAGACAAAAGTGGCATCATGATGTAAGAAATGTCAGATTGGGAGATATTGTTATTGTGAAGGATAGCAATGCTATAAAAGGAGTGTGGAAAATGGCTTTAGTTGTGGAGGCATTGACAGGAAAGGATAGTAAAGTCAGAGATGTTTCATTAAAATATAAGACAAAGGATGGATCTCCGGTGATAATTAAAAGGTCTGTTCATAAAATTGTTGTTATACTACCTATAGAGGAACAATAGATATAAGTAAAGTGTGTGATGTGGTGACATTGAGTGACAAATGTACTGTTGGGTGTACCTGTTTTGAGTTTTGGTCAATTACCTATGTTTTTTGGTGGGGGGAGTGTATCATAAAATGTTATGATAGTTATATGTATTTGAGTGTTCGAATCATCTGGTTCGTTTTCGATGAGTTACTTGTCATCTGGAAGTAACCGGTCGGTCACTTTGTGTTGTGGGTCCACGGCAGGTGGTGGTGTGCTCAGTAGCCGGCAGTTGTCACGGAGTTATTACATACTGCCCTGGTGATTTGGTTCCATTCTGTCTGGTGAGTGTTCAGCTTTACTTTTGTTAGTTATGTAATTTCTATTGTAGTATGTAATTATTATCAACCAGCTGCTGATTACCTTATTCCTCCAATTAGTGTTTTTTGTAGCAAGTTTATTATGTTACTTTTGTTCCGTGTGTAGGTTTTGAGGTGCTGGAAGCACGACAGTGGTGATTGTGGACATCTCGGCATTTGGTGTCTAACCGGTCTGGATTGGGGTTAGAGGTGTTCAGGATCTATAGCTGGGGTGCATTATGGTGTAAGTTGACTTATGTATGTTGATTTCAGTTGTTTATACTTGTTGGCAATTGTTAATTGAAATGGGAATTGTGTGCTACCTACTGACGTATATGTTTGTTTATAGGTTGAATTAAATCGCCAATACAACACTGTGCCGTTTCTAGCCTGAACACAATACAGCTATGATAGTATAAGGGCACGTGAGGTGACTATCAGGGATTTAAGAACATTGCAAAAACCCACCAAATCTATCACCTTCGATGCCTCAACCGGGTAACTATTTCAGACTATTTGACTATTACTATTACTATTATTATTATTATTATTATTATTGTTATTATTATTATTATTATTGTTATTGTTATTGTTAATATTATTATTATTATTATTATTATTATTATTGTTATTATTATTATTATTGTTATTGTTATTGTTAATATTATTATTATTATTATTGTTATTATTGACAAGATAACTATTACTATTATTACTACTACTACTACTACTACTACTACTACTACTACTTCTACTTCTACTACTACTACAACACATCCTAGACTACTACTACTATCACCACACTATTTACTACTACTATTAACCTACTATTCAACATCCAACACCACTACTATCCATACTACTACTACTACCACTACTATAACTACCACTATAACTTGCAGGATTCAAGTGCCTCTCTACGACGCTGACACTAACATGCTGTTCTTGGCTGGCAAGGCTGACGTTGGCATCAGCTATTGGGAGGTGACTGACACCCCCCCTACCTAGTGGAGGGGGTGAGGCATGGAGGTAAGGTTAAGAAGGTTCAGTTAGGAAGGTTAAGTTAGGAAGGTTAGGTTAGGAAGGTTAGGTTAGGAAGGTTAAGTTAGGAAGATTAAGTTAGGAAGGTTAGGAAGATTGGGTTAGAATGGTTAAGTTAGGAAAGTAAGGTTAGGAAGGTTAGGTTAGGAACGTTAAGTTAGGAAGATTAAGTTAGGAAGATAAGGTTAGGATGGTTAAGTTAGGAAAGTTAGGTTAGAAAGGTTAAGTTAGGAAGGTTTAGTTAGGAAGGTTAAGTTAGGAAGATAAGGTTAGGATGGTTAAGTTAGGAAGGTTAGGTTAGAAAGGTTAAGTTAGGAAGGTTTAGTTAGGAAGGTTAAGTTAGGAAGATAAGGTTAGGATGGTTAAGTTAGGAAGGTTAGATTAGAAAGGTTAAGTTAGGAAGGTTAGATTAGAAAGATTAAGTTAGGAAGGTTAGGTTAGAATGGTTAGGTTAGGATAGTAAGTTGGGAAGGTTAAATTTGGATGGTTAAGTTAGGAAGGTTCAGTTTGGAAGGTTAAGTTAGGAAGGTTAGGTTAGGAAGGTTAAGTTAGGAAAATTAGGTTAGGATGGTTAAGTTAGGAAGGTTAGGTTAGAAAGGTTAAGTTAGGAAGGTTAAGTTAGAAAGGTTAGGTTAGGAAGGTTAGGTTATAATGGTTAGGTTAGAATGGTTAGGTTAGGATGGTTAAATTAGGAAGGATAAGTTAGGAAGGTTAAGTTAGGAAGGTTAGGTTAGGAAGGTTAGGTTAGAAAGGTTAAGTTAGGAAGATTTAATTAGGAAGGTTTTATTAGGAAGGTTAGGTTAGAAAGGTTAATTTAGGAAGGTTAAGTTAGGAAGGTTAGGTTAGGAAGGTTTAGTTAGGAAGGTTAAGTTTTGAAGGTTAGGTTAGGAAGGTTAGGTTTTGAAGGTTTAGTTAGGAAGGTTTAGTTAGAAAGGTTAGGTTAGGAAGGTTTAGTTAGGAAGGTTAGGTTAAGCTAGATTAGAGAGAGAGATTTTTTATTTATTTATTATTTTTTTTATTGATCAATTTATTACTTTTAAAATAATGACTAAACTTCAATACATAAAAAGTAGACTATTATTACTATTATTATTATTTTTACTAATATTACTATCACCATACTAATTACCACTACAATTAACCTACTATTTCACACCCAACACCACTACTATCCATACTACTACCACTACCACTACTACTACTACTACTACTACTACTACTACTACAACAACACATTCTAGACTACTACTACTATCACCACACTAATTACCACTACTACTAAACTACTATTCCTCACCTAATACCTCTACTATCCATATTAGTACTATTACCACTACTACTACCACTATAACTACTACTACTACTATTCTTTAAAGCCTCCCCCGTCCTGCCAATAAAACTCTCCTACCTGGAGAGCATATCCAGCTTTGGCCGGCCGCCCAGGCCTTACCTCTCCGGCTCTTTTCCCTGTAAAGCCTTTTATTATAGCCAAATACATCACGTACATATAGGAAGGTGTGTGTGTGTGTGTGTGTGCGTGCAGGAGCACACAAACGGCGTGGCTGTCTGGAATATATTGTAACATTGCACATCTTGACCGACTTAGCTAGAAAGAAAAAGAAAGAGTTCATCGTAACATTGATTGAGTTGAGCCGAGCATACGATTTGGTACCGAGACACATGTTGATTAGACTCCTTAAACGTTTGGGGTGCGGCGCGGTGATGTTGGCTGTTATCACTGCCATGTACAGCGTGACCCAGAGCGTTATCGGCACCGCGGTGTTCACGGCCACCCTGGGAGTGCGACAACGTTCCCCGACATCATGCCTACTGTTCCTTCTTTACGTTAATCATTTGATTAAATTAATAAAAGAGAACTGTGAGAACGATGGATTTTTAAAGTGGTTACATGTTTTAATACTCATGGATGATACCGTCTTGCTTTCTACAACACGCGGAAAAATGATCACCAAATCATCTCTAATGAAGCGATTTTGCGATGATTACGGCATGAAGGTAAATGATTACAGCATGAAGGTAAATGAGTTGAAGACCAAGTTTTTTGTTCTAAACGGAACACTCGAGGACAGGGAGACAATACACGTTAACGGGTTGGTGGTGGAGCGGTGCACTCAGTACGTGTACCTGGGGTCTCCCTTCACTGCAGATGGTTCGGTGACGTCTTCGGTCAGGGCTCACGCCCACGTTAAGATGGCACACGTCAGGAAATTTATTTCATTTTTAACAGAATAACGATCTTCCTTTCGTAGTAAAGAAAAGAATTTTGGATGCGTGTTTAATTAATGTCAGCTGTTCTGTAGGGGTGTGAGTCCTGGCTGAATGCAGATCTCAGACCGATAACAAAGTTATACACCTGGTCACTGAACAGTCTGTTGGGCGTAAGATCATCTACTTGCAACGACGTGTGCCATGTAGAGGCTGGGTACCCTCCATTACCTAGTTTAGTTAAGAATAGACAGAGAAACTATCTCTCCAAGATGTGGAGAGAAAGACAAGGAATAGGACGACCCACTAATATTTTCATTTAAAAGTTGTATGCAAATTCAATATCAAACTCGATCTTACGTCGAAAACCTAATCCACATTATAAATGATGATAAAACAGAAGGAATCAGAGCGCTAAAAGATAACATCTCTAACTCTAACTGTTAAGGAACATCACCGCGTTGCCTCCACTAGATTCCGAGTGTCAGCACACTCTCTGGCGGTGGAAGCAGACAGGTGGAACAGAAGGGGTCGGGGAAAATTACCACTTGAGGAAACACTTTGTGTCTGCGGCACCATTCAAACTGAACGCCACCTAACACAACACTGTACCTTCACTCACCATTTAAGAAACATTTACAACTTTTCCAGCATTCCAGAGTTGTTTTCAGATCATTTTAATGATGCCCAAAGATGCGATATAATATACAAGATTTTAGATGTATACAAAAGGTAGTACTTGTCGCCCACATAGAGTGAAAGCCTGGATAATGTGTTTAAAGGTTAGTTTGTATTTAATGTTATAAGCAGGAGGTGTTGGCCACGAGGTTATGGTTTCTTTTTATCTGTATTTGGCAGTGTATCTGTTTTGTTTTATTAGAATCACTGGTTTTAATGTTTAGTTAGTACTCTCGTGGTATAGTGTGTAGAAAAACAACTATCCAAGTCCGTTGTGTGTGTGTGTGTGTGTGTGTGTGTGTGTGTGTGTGTGCGCGTGTTTATATGTACCTTGTCTGAGTTTGACAGTTGTATAGATATTGATATTGATATTGATATTTTTTATTGTCCACAGTTAGATTTACAGCGATATAAATATTAAAGGCAAAATCGTGAACATATAGGTCCGATGAGCCTAAACTCCTATACGGACCACATATTAAAATAATATAATAATAATAATGGATACATCATGGCTTACAGTACGTGTGTTATATTCAACTTTAATGAATATATTCTATTCAAATTATGATATATAATTACGTAATGTAAGAAAACCCCAGCAAATACATACAAGAAAAGTATAAAAAAATACAAAATAAACGAAATTACAAAGTTCATAGATATAGAAACAAAAATACAAAATCCCAAACAATCCTTAGAGCCAAAGTATATAAAATACTAAATTTTTATTCCATATAATCTTCCTCCAACAAGCTTTTCAATCTCATTTTGAAGTTGTTCCTTGAAGCGCTGTTTCTAATATCATGTGGGAGGTCATTCCAAAAACTGGTTCCTCTGTAAGTAGCACTTTTCTGTGCGTGGGATGTCCTGCATAGTGGAGCTCTCAAGTTACCTGGCCTTCGTGATGGAACATATTGAGGAACATACTGGAATCCATAGTTACTTGAGAAAATTTTAATAGCATTATATACAAATATACTTGTCTGAAGCCTGATAATATCTCGTAGTTTGAGTAACCTTAAATTTAGAAATATTGGGGTTGTATGGGCAAAGCGACTACTATAAGTCACTATCCTAACAAGTTTCTTTTGCTTTATAAAGAGACTATCTAAGTCAGTTTCGTAGCAACCCCCCCAAATAGCTGCTCCATAGAGAAGATATGGATAAATTAATGAAAAATAAATAAGCCTCAGTGAATCTATAGTCAAAAAATCCCTTACTTTAAATATTACACCAGTTAGCTTAGAGACCCTGAATTTAACATCATTTATATGAGATTTAAAATTTACTTGACTGTCAATAATCACACCCAAAAATTTAATTTCGTTGACTTTCTTAAGGGATACATTGTCCATAATGATATCAATATCATGAATAAGCCTGATGTGGGGCGTAGTAATCATATAATGGGTTTTACTATGATTGAGAATTAATTTATTGCTCTTAATCCAGTTTGAAAGTTTCACTAGTTCTGTATTTACAGTGTCCTGAATGTTTAATATGTCTCTACCTTGAAAAATTACATTAGTATCATCAGCAAACAGAATAAACTTACATTTGTCACTACAATAAACAATGTCATTTATAAACAATAAAAAAAATAGTGGATCTAAGACAGATCCTTGCGGCACACCATGTTCTACGTCCCTATAAGAGGATGAAACGTTGTTATACACAGTAAATTGCTGCCTGCCATTTAAGTAACTTGTGAACCAGTCCAACGCCTTACCTCGCACTCCATAAACTGATAACTTCTGTAGCAAAATTGAATGAGATATAGTATCAAATGCTTTTGAGAAGTCGCAAAATAAAGATATCTGAAACTATTTTTCATCTATTGCATCATATATATTCTGACATAACTGAAAGATAGCTAATTCTGTAGAAAAGTTGGGGCAGAACCCATACTGGGAGTCTGATAGAATAGAGTGTTGGTTTAAGTAATTCATTAATCTTTTAGCAACAATTTTTTCAAAAATTTTACTGAATGTAGGTAAAATAGATATAGGTCTGTAATTTGTAAGTAATGATTTCTCTCCTTTCTTGAAAACAGGAATGACTCTAGCTATTTTTAGTTGACTTGGAAAAATACCGGAGGAAAAAGATTTATTTATAATATGTACGAGGTAAGGGGAGACTTCATTCACACATCCTTTTACAACTGCAACGTTAATATCATCATGCCCAGGCGATGCTACCTTAAGGTCACTTATTACCTCTTTAACTTCAGTTAGAGTTGTTGGTTCAAGACTGAATGAGTGAATAACAGGATCCGGCAGATAGCTCTCAAAAGATGTCTGTGCTTGCTGAATATCCTCTGTAAGCTCCGATGCCACACTACAAAAATAATTATTGAAAGTATTAACTAATTCAAATTTGTCAGTTATAATTTTGTTTTTATGTGTAAAAGAAGTTACGTTATCAGATTCATTTCTTCCAAGTATACCATTAATAACTTTCCACATTTTCTTTGAATTACCTGCATTTTCATTTAATCTTGATTTCAAGTAATTTTTTTTGGCCGCTTTGATTACAGATGTTAACAAATTCCTGTATTTCTTAAACTGTTGTTCATAAGTGATAGGCCATTTGACATACAACCTTTGAAGCTTATTTTTCTGCCGCATTGATTGCACGATGGCTGGTGTAATGTATGCTTTACCGACATGTTTACCTTGGACTTCATAACTTTTGACCGGGAAACTCTGGTTGTACAATCCTTGAAAGACATGAATATAATTGTTATAATCATCATTAACATTTAAATTACAGTCACCAAAATTTAAGTTATCTTGATTTATATTAGCTTTGAAGGTATTTATTGAAGATTCAGAGATTATTCTTTTACTAAACTGAAAGCTACTGTTGCATTTACGATAATTAACATTGAAGGAACTAAAAACAGGAAAATGATCACTTAATGAGGAGTATAATATACCACTTGTTCTATAATTTACTAAGTCATTTGTCCAGATATGGTCTATTAATGTTGCAGAATGTGAGGTTACACGGGTTGGCTTATTTATTGTTGTTGAGAAATCATAGGCAAATAAGAGATTGATAAATGTCTGCACATGATTACTCATTTTCAGTAAATTTATATTAAAATCCCCCATAATATAACACGGAATATTCTTTACAGATATAAATTGCAGTATATCTTCAATAGATACTAAGAAGTCATCAGTGTTTGAATTTGGTGGTCTGTATATCACTCCAACAACACAGTTAAATGGTTTTAAAATTCTAATAAATAGTGACTCAATGTGGTTTTGAAGTAAGGAAATATTTTCACATAAATGCCCCTGAAAATCGTTATGCATATATACGGCAACTCCACCTCCTGAAGTGTTCTTGTTTTTGAAATATGCTGTATAACCACTTAATGAGTATAGATTACTAATTTCATCATTTAGTCTGGTCTCACATAATCCAATAACATCTAGCGTAATCCCTAGTGTATCAAGACATTAATCATTTAAAGCTTCAAAGTGGAGTGGAATACTACTAATATTAAATGACATTAAATTAAAGTTATCCCTGTGCCGCAACCATACATCAGAATCAGTAAAGTAGTAGTTACATTTTAGTTTGTTTAAGTGAAAGTCATTTAAGGCACTGTCTATTGCATTGCACTCATCATGAGGAAATGGGTTGAATACTCTATCATTAAGACAAGGAAGAACAATTACCTACATTAAGTACTTCAAAAAGTTCTAAGTCGTTAACATTATGAAAAGGAAAAGTATTGAACATATTGGTACTATATACCAAACGTGTAATTGGTTAATCAAGGATATTACTTAGCTGTATTTTAGCTGAGTTTAAAATGTTTCGTATTTTATGCATTTTAGTTCAGCTTTAACGGTTCTGCTGTAGTTAAATGTTTTGTGTTAATCTATATTATATTTTATTCTAATGTTTTCAACCCTAGCGTTTAATTTATTTTTTTTATTTTTTATTTTATTTATTTATTTATTTTTTTTTTTTATTTATTTATTTATTTATTTATTTATTTATTTATTTATTTATTTATTTATTTATTTTTTTTTTTAACACGTTCAGTTTTACAGTTCTGAAATGTTTTTTTTATATCTATTGTAGCTTAAATTTTAAAAAGAATGTCATATTTGTATGGACTGCAGCTGTTTTCTCAATTTTATAAGTGATGGTTTGGTTTAGAGTTTTAGTGTTGGATATTTGTATATGTATTCCCTTGTAAGTTGTGGTCAATAAACCTATAATAATAATAATAATAATAATAATGTGCTGTCTCTCCAAGCTCTCCGGTGGGTTGGCTGACGCGCCGACCAGTGTCCTGCAGATGGCCGGCCAAACACTCCTTCACTCCTTCCCATCCTGCCTCTCCTCAAGGGCAAGACTGTGGTGCCGTGTGGTCGGCCTCCAACCCTTGAGGCTCGAGGATCACTACCAAGCCAGGTCAAGGTCAGGGTCAGGGCCAGAGAATTAGTTAGTGACATCAATTGTTCTTGCTACTCTGAATGACATTTTAGAGGTTAGGTTAGTGTGTGTGTGTGTGTGTGTGTGTGTGTGTGTGTGTGTGTGTGTGTGTGTGCTGACCAGTGTGGCAAATATGGACGAAAAACCCAACCAGTTTTGAATGGTGGGAGGTGTATTTTGTGTTCCGGGTGACAGGCAGAGGCAGGATTGGAGGGGATGGCTTGCTAAGGCAGTTTCTAGTCATAGCATCCTGGTAAAAGAAATCAGATTGTGTATGTGTTTGATGTTGTTTTTGTATGTGAAATTTAATGAAGTTATATGTGCTTTATGGATGATCATTGTTTTTTCATGAGGCATTGTGGTTTAGTGATAAGCCTGGTGGGGAAGGTCCTGTGTTTGGTAGTACAGACAAGTGGAATAGTTATTAGTGTGTTTCCATAGTGTATGAGGTTATTTGTGTTGTAAGTAAGTGGTTGTGTTGGGAAGTTAGAATGCATTTTGTCAGTTGCATGCTTTAGCCAAGTGTAAATGTGGGTCTGTCAATGTGTTTTGAACGGACCAAATCTTGTGTGTGTGTGTGTGTGTGTGTGTGTGTGGTGAGCAAGACTCAGGCAATGAATGGCAAGTCATGGTTGAGCCAGGCTTACTCTATGCCTGATGATGTTATGATGAGAAGGTATTGTGGTCTGGAATTATTGATAGGACTCCTCAGCCATCTGTGTTCTCATGTGTGCTTGTAACCCAGAGTGTGGTGGTGGTGGTGGTGATCACGCTGAACATTTGATGATTCAGTTATTGGTGAAAGGTCTCCTTGGTATTGCTTTGTGTGGACCAGAGGTAACTCAGCACATTTGCACAATTGGCTGCCTTATACGAGTGTGGAGGCAGCTGTATGGTGAAGGATGGATGCTCAGATAATTGCTAATGCTTTACTCATAATATAAGGCTTCCGTCTAGCTAGTTTTTAAGCAGTAGTATGGCTGTTCACTAACCATTGCATAGACTCTTATTATTAAATGGTCTCCCTCAGGAAATAAAAGTACACTTATAAAAATTATTTTATGAATATTTTTTCAAGAAGATTAAAGAAACTTTTGTATTTGATTGTCATTTTTAAGACGGATGGTCATGGTAGGTATAAACCCTGAGACACTGTTGTGGCTAAGTGAGAGGAGTGTATATGTATGTGTTGATAGGTGTGTGTAGGCGTGCCCTTAGGGATATAACAGTCCGGTATATAGATAGATAGCTCCTCTTGTGCCCTATATTTATATTCATCTGAAAATTTGGTTTTGAGAAAAAGATTGAAGGGATGATTAATTTCCTCCGAGAAATAGTATTCCAGTATATGATTATAGTGGATTTTAACTATGACTTAATTATTACAAGTATTTCCTTTAAAGTTACAAAGATATTTATAGAGAACAAAATTATAGATACTTTAATTATAAGTTAAAAATGTCAATAAACTTTTCCAATCAGATCAATAATTTTAAAGTTAAAAGGAAAAAAGTAAACATTGATTTATTTATTTTATTTATTTTATTTTTGTAAAACATTTCGTTTATAAGTAAGATATTCTATTTTTTTGTACATTTGAAGAAGAGGAGGAGGAGGAGAAGAAGAAGAAGAAGAAGAAGAGGAGGAGGAGGAGGAGAAGAAGAAGAAGAAGAAGAGGAGGAGGAAGAGGAAGAGGAGAAGGAGGAGGAGGAGAAATATATATATATATATATATATATATATATATATATATATATATATATATATATATATATATATATATATATATATAATGTAAATAGAGTGCATTAGAAAAATATCAATAAATAAGGGAGAGAGAAAAAGCGGAGGAGGAGGAGAAGGAAGGAAGAAAGGAAGAGGAGGAGATGTATGATAATAATTAAATAAATAATTATTCATTATCTATATGCCCTCCTCCTTTTCTTCCCCCCCCCTCCTCCTCCTCCTCCTCCCCCCTAGGCTGATGAGCCTTGAACCCCCCCAGAGGCAAGGTCTTTGACTTCGACTCGGGTCAAGATTCAGATATTCTGGCAGGACACAGTATCAGAGCAGGTGGTATAAATAGTAATAGTAGCGATAGTAGTAATAGTACGGTAATGGGCGTGGGTGTGGGCGTAGAGGAAAGGTGTGGCTACCTATATATATTTTCAAATTTAAAATACATTGGTTAGTTTTTGAAGGAATGTCAAAAATGTGAACATTTTGAGTGTGGAAAGTGAGAAATTTTGTGTTGTATTGGGTTAGGTTTTTGGGTGTAGTGTGTATATTAATGTGTGTGTATGTGTATGTGTGTATATTAATGTGTGTGTATGTGTGTGTGTGTGTATATGTGTGTATATTAATGTGTGTGTGTGTGTGTGTGTATGTATGTATGTGTGTATATTAATGTGTGTGTGTGTGTGTGTATTTACCTAGTTGTAATTTACAGGGTTCGAGCAAGGCTCATTATGTCCTGTCTCCATAACTATATTTATCCAACTTTTCCTTAAATGTATGCACACTGGTTGCTGTGACAACTTCTTCACTTAAGCCATTCCACATATCCACCGTTCTATGAGGAAAACTGTACTTCCTGATATCCCTCAAACACTGACTCTTCACAATCTTCTTAGAATGCCCTCTCGTTCTTCTGTCCACACCTCCAGTTACCGTCACCAAATCCTGTCTGTCAATCTTCTCTATGTGATTTACCATTTTGTACATCGCAATCATATCTCCTCTTTCTCTTCTCTCCTGCAATGTTGGCAAACTCATTTCTCTCAATCTCTCTTCATAGGTTAGATCTTTCAATTCCGGCACCATCTTTGTAGCTGTTCTCTGAATCCTTTCCAACTTCCTTATATCTTTCTTCATGTGTGGTGACCACACCACCGCTGCATATTCCAACTTGGGCCGTATCATGGTGGTTATAATTTTCTTCATCATACTTGTATCTAGATAGTGAAACGCCACCCTAATATTTGTTAGCAACCCATAGGTTGAGCCAAATATCCCATTTATATGCCTTTCCGGGGACAGGGTGTCTTGAATAATCACTCCCAGATCCTTTTCTTCTTTACTTTTTGTTATTAAATTGTCCCCCAATTTGTAATCCCATGTGGGTCTTCTTTTACTCTTCCCCATCTCCAACACATGACACTTTTTAGCATTGAATTCCAATTTCCACCTCAGGCTCCATTCATGAATCTTATCCACATCTGTCTGCAAATCCTTACAATCTTCCTTACTCTTTACTACCCTCATCAGCTTTGCATCATCTGCAAACAGGTTTATATAGCTATTCAAGCCTTCCTGCATATCATTCACATATATCTGGAACATGATGGGTGCCAGCACTGATCCCTGTGGTACTCCGCTTGTTACTGCACTCCACTCTGAATTTGTGTCTCTAATCACAGTTCTCATTTCTCTATCCTTTAGATAATCTGTCATCCAATCCAGCACTACTCCCTTCACTCCTCCCATATGGTTCATCTTCCACAACAGTCTTTTGTGTGGGACTCTGTCAAACGCTTTTCTGATGTCCAAGTACACTGCATCCACCCAGCCTTCCCTGTCTTGCACTTCATCGATCACTCGTATAAAAACTCAGCAAGTTCGTCACACAAGATCTACCTTTTCTAAATCCGAATTGGCTCTCATTTATCACCTTATTCTCCTCCAAATAGCTTACCCATCTTTCCTTGATAACCGCTTCACACAACTTGCCCACAACACTAGTCAATGACACAGGTCTATATATATATATATATATATATATATATATATATATATATATATATATATATATATATATATATATATATATATATATATATATATATATATATTTAAGTGTCATTCTTGGATTATAATGTTTATATCTGATTTCAAATGATTACTTAAAAATATCACACCTTTAGCTCAAGCAAAAATGGCATCAAAATGGATTTTCTTTCAATCCCATATTAATTTTCAGTTTGAATTTGCACCATTTTTCAGATGTGAACTTTTGATGATGCAGTGTATTTGATATAGTTTTATTAATGGTGTGTTGTCAGACATCCTCATTGAAGCAGGCATGGTTGCAGCTGGCTCAGTGTTTGGGGCCCTTGAGGGTGGTCAGTATAACAGGGCTCTGTGGGCACATAAGATCATGATGGATGGCCACTTTTCAGTCCAACCAGGGAGCAGTCCAACGATGGATCTTGACACCTCATGACAAAGCCAAAACCCTGCACACCTGTACAGAAATGGTAGGACTATATGATGCTGAGAGCAAGCACCACAAAGATTCCAGCGTCCCACCAATGAAGAAGGATGAAGATGATGTGCACAAAGTTATAGACATAATTGAGAGCTGGGTGCACCCATTCACACCCAGGGATACCACTGAACCACTCATCAACATTGCATCAGGAATGAAAGCAGATGACAGGATAACAAATTACCTACTCACTGCACACCACAAGGGCAATGAGCCTCTTGTCACTTTCGTGGACAAGAGGATGCAAACAAGGGAAGTTGACTTTTTTGCTACACTGTCAAAATCCAACTTGCAGACATTTGGTATTCTGGTCAAGTTAAAAAGAGCCAAGTCAGCAACAACTGACATAATCATTAAGGCTGACAAAGGATTATTTGCTAGAATGGTTGTGACAGCTGAGCATCAACAGATGAATATGCAAGAGTTCTTAAAGTATCCACTTTGACCTTTGCCGTGGTACCACCTCTTGCCACTCCAGATGGTGTCCCTACAAAGACTGTCAAGGCCAAGCTGCTGCACATCTTGGAAGAGAAGCCTGAACCAGTTGAAGATGTTCCAGCATCTGTTGTTTGGATCTTTGATGCAATGGCCAAGCTACAGTCCCTGAAAGCTGTCACAAGGACATTCAGTGAACTGGCCGCCCATATCTTCCAGCTCATGAAAATGCACCAGAACTCACCTCATTATGGACCAATATCCTGAGATCTCCATCAAGAATATTGAGAGAGCAAAGCGTGGTGCAGCAGGTACCATTCAGACCACCATCCAGGGAGGCAATCAGAAGTGCCCCTCCCAGTGCAAGAAATACCTAAGTGATGGTAGCAACAAGACGAACCTGGCAAGCTTCCTAGTGAACGAGTGGCAGCAACCACAACACATCCCAATGTTTAAAGACTTTGGTACACTCTACATCACTCCTGGCACAGAGTGTCAAGGTGGCTGCAGGTGATGATGGCATCATGTGTAGCAGAGTGCATGAACTGTGTACTCGTTAAGAGGAAGCAGACACACCAATCCTGCTTCATGCCAACCATGCACCAACAGATGGACATGAATGCATTGTAATCAAGTCTCCAGATACAGATGTTGCTGTGCTAGTCTGTGCTTTCAGTGGTCAAATACGTGCAAGAATATCATTCTGTACAGGGACAAAACAGTGGCAGAGATACATTGAGGACATTTACTTGGTGAGGACGTGTGCAAAGCATTACCAGGAATGCATGCCTTGACAGGGTGTGATAGCACAAGTTCATTCGTAGGGAAAGGCAAGAAGCAGACATTCCAGCTAGTGGAGTCTGATCCAGACCTGTGCAATGCCATGAAGATGGTTGGCAACTCATTTTAGAACAATGATCAGTGGCTACAAAGAAGATGCGCACAGTTTGTCTGCTCCCTGTATGGGTATAAAGGAGAAGACACAGACAGCGTCAGGTACAAACTGTTCTGCAGCAAAAAATGCTCCAAGCTGCCATCTGCCACCCACCAAAGATGTCCTGAGGTACCATGTTGCACGAACCAATTACCAAGCAGGTATTTGGCATCGGTCTCTGGATGCAGATGACCAGATACCCAATCCAGATGGCCATGACTGGGATGTGATTGACAGCAACATCTCGATCCACTGGATGGATTAACAACCTGCTCCAAGAGTATTGTTACAACTCATCTGGTGTAACTGCACAAAAGATCACAGTGTGGGTGGCAGGTGGTCATGTGGAAAGAGTGTTCTGCCATGCACAGATGTTTGTGGCTGCACTCACTGCAACAACAATCCCAACACTCACAGGACCCAAACTGACTCCACTGATGAAGAGTGAACACGTACAGAACACAATCTGAACATGTATTCGTCATGCTGTGCTATAACAAAGTCTGTAAGAGATGTGACATTATCCCAGTGTAAATATTGATATGAAAACACAGCTACATTATAGATAAGTTTTTGTGATTGTATATAGTATAATTACCAACATTTGATCTGTTCATCTTCAATTCATTTGTAGAGTGTTCATAAAGGTGTTACAATAAAGGCACTATCTTTTCGGAAAATCACTTGGTATATATATATATATAGGACATAAACTTACTTCTTACTTCTGCTCCCAGTTAGAGATGGATCTGTGTCAGTGGTGGCAGCCTCCTCGTCCATTCTCATGTGTCTTGTATAGTCCCTTGTCTTCTAAGTTCCTCTATTTCTGGCATGTTGTATCTATCCAATGTCTCCTTAACTGCATCTCTCCATCTTCCCCTCGGTCTCTTACCGTTTGGTGTCCATTTCCATCTTTTGGCAATTGTTCCCTCGTCCATCCTCTCAAGATGTCCCAACCACCAGGACATAAACATAACACTTAAATAAGCACAACATATTATAACAGTTTCAATTGGTTGTACACTTCTACCAGCTGAAAATGTAAATAAATCAGGCATTACGTGATAGAACAAATGAATTTTCACATGAATAAACAAACTATAATTGTTTTTAGTTTGCGTTAAGTCCATACATACTTTAATGTAGTTATCCAATCCTTTGATACACTCTGGAACTCCAAGAAAAGTGTTCCAAGCTGACCGATGTCAAGCCATGAAATGATCTTTTTGGCCGAGCCGTCGCTTACACAAGACTCTGATCAAAATGACTTGCCAGGTTGTGACAATGACAACAAGTGAACATGTTGTCTTATGTGACCTAAGAACCTGCTGGTAACATCAAACCAAAGTTACAAGGCGAGTGTAACAAACTCATTAATTAGACATTCATTCTGATTTGGCCCACGGACTAAGGAGGAGGAGGAGGAGGAGGAGGAGGAAGGGGAGAGGAAATACTAGAGGAGGATAGGAAGGAAGGAAGGAGAAAGAATAATGGATAATAGAGAAGGAGGAAGAGGTGATAATTGAGAAGGGAGGAAGGATAGGATAAGAAGAGAAGAAGAATGAAGATTAGAAGAGGAAGAAGAGAATAAGATTAAAAGAGAGAGAGAGAGAGAGAGAGAAATATATATAAATATAGCTCACATTTTTGGTTCAAAAAATTTTTTTTTTTAAATAAAAATTGTCCAAAAAAATAAATAAATTTGAAAAAAGTCAATTCTTGTATTATTTCTTCCTATTATTAATATTTATTATTTGTATCTATCTATTCCTTCCCTTCTGTTTCCACGCCCATTGCCATCTCACCCACGCCCACGTCCACGCCCATCCACTACCACTAATCACCTTCCTCTTCTATAACACAGACTGTTCCCTCGTCCTCACACCCACGCCCACGTCCACGCCCATCCACTACCACTAATCACCTTCCTCTTCTATAACACAGACTGTTCCCTCCTCACACTCACGCCCACGCCCATCCACTACCACTAATCACCTTCCTCTTCTATAACACAGACTGTTCCCTCCTCCTCACACCCACGTCCACGCCCATCCACTACCACTAATCACCTTCCTCTTCTATAACACAGACTGTTCCCTCCTCCTCACACCCACGCCCATCCACTACCACTAATCACCTTCCTCTTCTATAACTCAGACTGTTCCCTCCTCCTCACACCCACGCCCACGCCCATCCACTACCACTAATCACCTTCCTCTTCTATAACTCAGACTGTTCCCTCCTCACACCCACGCCCACGTCCACGCCCATCCACTACCACTAATCACCTTCCTCTTCTATAACACAGACTGTTCCCTCCTCCTCACACCCACGCCCACGTCCACGCCCATCCACTACCACTAATCACCTTCCTCTTCTATAACTCAGACTGTTCCCTCCTTCTCACACCCACGCCTACGCCCACGCCCATCCACTACCACTAATCACCTTCCTCTTCTATAACACAGACTGTTCCCTCCTCACACCCACGCCCACGCCCACCCACTACCACTAATCACCTTCCTCTTCTATAACACAGACTGTTCCCTCCTCCTCACACCCACACCCACGCCCACGCCCATCCACTACCACTAATCACCTTCCTCTTCTATAACACAGACTGTTCCCTCCTCACACCCACGCCCACGCCCACGCCCATCCACTACCACTAATCACCTTCCTCTTCTATAACACAGACTGTTCCCTCCTCCTCACACCCACACCCACGCCCACGCCCATCCACTACCACTAATCACCTTCCTCTTCTATAACACAGACTGTTCCCTCCTCACACCCACGCCCACGCCCACGCCCATCCACTACCACTAATCACCTTCCTCTTCTATAACACAGACTGTTCCCTCCTCCTCACACCCACGCCCAATCAAACGTACACAAACGCACACAGACTTACTGGTGAGTACAGGAACAGTCACAGTCTCTCTGTGTACGTTTTGTCTCTTCCCTTGGCAAGACGCACACGGGTATTTGATGTGTGTGTACGTTAAACACACATTGGAACTTATACACACACATATGCATACAAATTTACATAAAATAAGTCAAAAATAAGAAACACACACATATGCACATCACTTCAACAAATACGCACACACAAAATAATGAAAAAAGAAAATACGCACACATAACTAACAAATTATAACATTTACGCACACAGAAAATCAAAATGCACACAAAAAAAAAGGTAAAAGATCTCATAAGAACATAAGAAATGAGGAGACTGCAAGAGGCCAGTTAATGACCTACACGAGGCAGTTCCTTGTCCCCCACCCTTGGAACAATCCAATATTTAGCCATCCCACCTGCCATCCCTATCCATACTCTGATCCAACCGTCTTTTAAAGCTACCTATTGACTCACCACTTACTACGTGTCTATCCAGCCTATTCCAATCATTCACCACACTGTTAGTGAACCAATATCTACCTATGTCTGTCCTGAATCTAAGTTTTTCTAGCTTGTACCCATTTCCACGTGTCCTATCCTGACTACTAAATTCTAAAACCTGATTAATGTTTCCCTTATTAATTCCTTTTACCCATTTGAAAACCTCAATCATACCCCCTCTTGCCCTCCTTCTCTCTAGGGAGTGGAGATTAAGACGTTATAACCTATCTTTGTAAGGTAAATTTCTCAGTCCCTGAATCATCTTGGTCATTCTTCTCTGAACTGCCTCCAAGGAGCCTATATCCTTCCTATAATAAGGGGACCAAAATTGAGCTACATAATCTAGGTGGGGTCTAACTAGCGCTAAATACAACCTCAGAACTCCTATTTGTCACACACCTACTAATAAATCCCAGTATCTTGTTGGCCCTATTTCTAGCTATAATACACTGTTCCCTGGGGCGCAAGTCACTGCTTATTTGAACTCCTAAGTCCCTCACACTATATGACCTTCCTAGGGTAGTGTCATTTAATGTGTAGTCTACAGACCTATTACCTTTACCTACGCTCATAATGCTACACTTGTTAACATTAAACTGCATCTGCCATTTCTCTGACCACTCGTACAGTCTATTTAAGTCATCCTGCAGCATCCTAGCATCGTCTAAATTCTTTATCGGTCTTCCTATCTTTGTGTCATCGGCAAATTTACTGATATCACTGTTTATTCCTGTCTCTAAGTCATTTATATAAATTATGAATAACAATGGTACTAGTACTGATCCCTGTGGTACCCAACTAGTGACATTACCCCATTCTGATTTCTTCCCATTAATCTGTACCCTCTGTTCCCTACCAGTAAGCCATCCCCTAATCCATTCTAGTATCTTCCCACCTATGCCGTGAGCCTTAACTTTACTTAACAGTCTCCTATGAAGATAATTCAAGAGTAAATGAGTGTTTTGTTACATATGTGTAATAATAATAATGGTAATGATTTATAACTTACTTTGGTTCCAAGTTAAGACACGATTCTTCAGTTCTCTTCTTCCTTCATTCCAATGTTGCATTATCCAGGCTGTGTTCAATTAGTTATTCTGATTCCTCTTGTACCTAGAATAATAATAGTATATCAATAACAATAATAATAATAACAATAGTAATGTATCACTTAACAAATTAATACCTCATTACCAGCCACACTGAGTCTCCATAACGGTCGTGTGAATAGCCGTCAAACCACACCACCACCACTATCACGTCTATGCATCTTAAGGGACAATTTGTTGTTGTTGTTCTTGTTTTAGGGCTGCGAGGATCCCTTGGGGAACACTATGAGCCCTGGTGATGTCCTATGATGCTATCACAGGCGCGGTAGATGACCTGTCCTCCTCAGGAAGGCACAGGTGAGGCGGATGACGGTGTGTTGCCGGGAGGGGTGGACGCCAGCCGCTGCCAGCAGGGTGCCGGTGGGCAGGTCAAAAGTGTTGATGTTCAGAGCGAGGAGTTGAGACTGTAGTAGCATTATATGGTGGGAGTGGAAGCGTGGACACTGCAGCAGAAAGTGTTCAATAGTCTCGGGGACGTTCCTGCACCAGGGGCAGTCAGGATCAGGGGACAGACGAAGACGGTGCAGGTGAGCTGTGAGTGTCGTGTGCCCCAAGCGGAGGCGGGTGAGGGTGACATCCAGGACACGGGATTTTTGTCGTATCCACGGCTGGAGGGAGAGGTCACTTCGGTAATGCCCCATGGAGGTGTTGCGGAGGGCATCGCCGAGCGTGTTATTCCAAGTGGAGCGGCAGACCCGGGAGATGAGGCGTTTGGCTGTGGAGAGCGGTAGAGGGAAGGGTATTATGTTTGCCTCAGTTATGGCCATCCTGGCAGCGGTGTCTGCTACCTTGTTGCCTGGGATACCAGCGTGGGAGGGAACCCACTGAAAAGCAATATTCCAGCCCTCGGTGGTAAGGTGCAAAAGGGCCCTCTGTATGTCGTGGACGAGGGACGTGGATGAGTGGGGGTGGCGGGATAGGAGGAGGTGGAGTGAGGAGAGGGAGTCTGTGTAGATCACCGCCTTGCCTTTGGTATGAGAGGTGTGGAGGTGTGTGACAGCCTGGTGGAGGGCATATAGTAATTATAGTTCAGACGTCAGGACGTCTGTCTCCGGAGGGAGCCTCCATGTCCTGCAGATGGAGTTGGCACTTGGCAGGGTCAGTCTATGCATCTTAAGGGACAATCATATAGGTATATTTGATACTTTTTATTTATTTTTATTACCACCCAACCCACGTCCAAGTCTAACACCCGGTGTATATTGCAAAACTGAATGATACTACTGGTAATGGATCTATCTATATCATTCTCACAACCCCTGATCAGATGATAAATAAACATCAATATAATTACAATTAACAATGTTTCTGGTGTGTGAATTATCTTACTCTAATTTATATAAGTTTACTAAAGATAATACAATGACATTTAATAGTAAAAAAAATTGTATATTACGATTAAAAAAGATACTTTTTTCTTATTGAACGAAACAAAGTGTTATGAAATTTAAAACTAATTTATAGAAATTTTATAGTTTCACTTATGACTGTTCACAATACCTTATATACGACATTATAAACACTGTGCTATATAAATGGAAGTAATCATAGTCTGTGTATGGTCTTAAAGTCTTAATGTATTGATATGTCTTCACTATTTTTACAATTATTGACTCAAAGAGATGCATTTTGTGATTCGATAATAGACGGTTAAGATATTAAACAAATATAAAACACAGCCAATTCAGATAAATTATATATTTAAGAAATAGAAAATATTCACGTAATCAAATTTAAATTAAAGGCAATAACATAAATAACCACACATATAATTACTCGTAAAGATTATCTAAAAAAAGAATTATTCATGAGAAATTAATGACAAAAGATAAATTTCTGACGAAAGATGACAACAATGGGTGCTCCCCTCACCTTGCCCTCTCCCCTCTACCCCCCTAACCCCGGATCAACCTACCAACCCTCGATCACACCCCCGTCACCCCTCCTACACTACCTCTCCTCAAAACTTTGTCTGAAAACATTTTTTTACTAATATCTCTTGTATTACGCTTTGAACTTTGAGTTAATGTATTGAAACATGTACACCCTAATTATACGCAACTTTTCAAACAGATTTGACAGAGAATAAATTGATATTAAGCGAGAAATAGGCTTAAAACTGATTTCCAGGAGTTTATTTTGCCTCCTGTGAAGTTATACGTAATTATATGTATAAAATGTTATATTTTTTCGAGGTTTCTTGATGATATCTATCTGTTGGTATGCTTGAAAGTTGTCTATAAAATATGAGGTTTAGCTAAGTTATACCGCAAAAAAAAATAAAAGCCTTCCAGATCACTTTCAAGGCTACCCAAAGATAGATATCATCAAGAAACTTCAAAAGAATAAAAATTTCATGGATATAATCACTTATTAGCTCACAGGAAGCAAAATAAGTTCCTGAAAATCATCGCACGCGACTTTTCAAACACACACACACAAACACACACACACACACACACACACACACACACACACACACACACACACACACACACACACACACACACACACACACACACACACACACTGCAATAATTACTTCTCTGTATGGAAACAATAAAATTACATTATTCTCTCTCTCTCTCTCTCTCTCTCTCTCTCTCTCTCTCTCTCTCTCTCTCTCTCTCTCTCTCTCTCTCTCTCTCTCTCTCTCTCTCTCTCTCTCTCTCTCTCTCTCTCTCTCTCTCTCTCTCTCTCTCTCTCTCTCTCTCTCTCTCTCTCTCTCTCTCTCTCTCTCTCTCTCTCTCTCTCTCTCTCTCTCTCTCTCTCTCTCTCTCTCTCTCTCTCTCTCTCTCTCTCTCTCTCTCTCTCTCTCTCTCTCTCTCTCTCTCTCTCTCTCTCTCTCTCTCTCTCTCTCTCTCTCTCTCTCTCTCTCTCTCTCTTTCTGCACTACCAAGACTTTAGCATATAAATAAAAGCTTACCAAAATATTTCTTCCCTCCTTCCACTAGTCTCATGCCATAAAAAAGCTTATTAATTTCATCCAGAACAGAACACTCGACGTAAAGAGCTTTTTTTATTTTTATTTCAGTGACGTAAAAAGTTTATTTCATGTGAAATTGTGAAGAAAATTGTCTCACGGAACAATTTTATTTTTATTTCTGTGTGATTCAGTGTTGTTTATATATATATATATATATATATATATATATATATATATATATATATATATTATATATATATATATATATACATATATATATATATATATATATATATATATATATATATATATATATATATATACATATATATATATATATATATATATATATATATATATATATATATATATATATATATTTATATAAAGTGACACCAACCAAGTCCAAGTCCAAGTTTAAGCTTTAGGTGATGGATTGAGTGAAAGATGTAGGATGTTAATCTGTTGCTTTACTGTCGATCAGATGGGAAAACATACACTAATCTCATTATAATTATACATGTTTCTATTCAATGAATTATTAACTACTAATTGACAGTAATTTTTGAAAGACAATGAATTGGTATATAGCTGTAAAAGTTGTATGTTACGATAGAAATAAGTATATTTTCTTATCGATCAAAGCGAACATTAGTAAAATATGAAACTGACAAGTGAATCAGTAAATTGTTTCTGTTATGACTGTTCACAAAACCTTACACAGCCTTATTAAACACTTTGATATATAAATGGAAGTGATCATTATATGTGTATAGTAGTAATGTATTAATGTAATGTAATTAACATTGCAATTATTGGCCTTGAAAGATACAGTTTGTTTTTCAATTTCATTATGGTTAAGTCGAAACATTTAAACACACGTCCAATTTTGATAAATTTAAAATATTGAAGAAATGAAGACAATTCATATAATAAAATTATAAATCATGGCAATCTATTAAATAGACACACATATAAGTATTCGTATAAATTATCTTAAAACAGAGTCGTTGATGAGAAATTAATCACAAAAAAAATATTATGACGAATGATGATAAGAAGGTCTGTCTCTCCCACCCCGTCACTACATCCCTCCCCCTACTCTCCCTCTCACCCCCCCACTTGTTTACCCCTCCCCGTCAGTGCCTCTCTCTCCCTACTCCCACTTCCAACCAGATTTCAGTTTCTGCTAACAAAATGTGGAATATCTCTTGTTTTCCATTAGGAACTTAAGTTTAATGACTTGAAACATATACATCATGACAAAACGCAACTTTTTGGTATACTGGGGCAATGAATCAGTTCAAAATAAGCCAGAAATATGAGGAAAACTGACGAAAAGGTTGATTTTGGCTTCATAAAATGGCCTATAATTAAGCTATACAGCATTATATTTATATACCTTTACCTTTTCATAAGGTTTTAGCATCATATCTATCTGTTGGTATGACTCGCGTGCTTGTGCGAGTCCTTTGAAAAAGTGAGATTTTGGAAAAAAGACTGACTAAGGGGATGATTTCAGCTTCACAAAACGGTCTGTATATAAGTTATACATGATTATATCCACGCACCTTTATCTTTTCATGAGATTTTATCATCATATCTATCTGTGGATATGTCTGGCGGGGTTATATGAGTCCGTTGGGCAAGTGAGGTTATTGATAGAGATGTGGGGTGACTCTGCCTGCCTGCCCCGCCCCGCCCCGCAGCGCGCACCGGCTGTCTGCATCCTGCCCTCATCTAAACACTATCTTATATCATACACATTACATTACACATATACATTACACATTACTTTATGAGGTATTGCAGTCCCATGTGTTAGATATAGACCTTAAATACTAAGATATATATTTTTCCCGCCCTTTCTCATATAATATTAGTTTTAATGATTATAGTTTAATATAGTTTTTTCGACAGTTACAGTTATTAAAGGTTTGATTATATATATTTAACAATACTTTAAGAGATATTACAGTTCTGTGTTAAGTATAGACCTTATATAACTAAAATATATATAATTAGTTTCCCGCCATTTCTCATAAATTAAGGTTAGCTTTTAATTATTCTGCTTTGATACACTGATTACACTCTTACAGGTATTAATTAATATAATCAATATAACTAATTAATATAAGTGCATAGAAGTGATTTTTTGCCAAGATGTTGAAGGTCGAAGCCATGTTTGTTTACAGTGAACGGAAACAGTGTGTGTGTGTGTGTGTGTGTGTGTGTGTGGCTGCGTAGTAGTACGTGGTGGGAGTGGAAGCGTGTGCAGTGTAGCATGAAGTGATGTACTGTTTCCTCGCTGGTCCAGTAGGGATCGGGAGCCGCCAGACCCAGGCGGTGGAGGTATGCGGTGAGTGTTGTGTGACCGAGGCGAAGGCGCGTGAGGGCCACATCCAGCACGTGGGACGGATATTAACTGTGAAATAATTAATACAACCAACTCGACTCGGCTTGTAAGTACAGTTTAAGCAGTGGCGGTCCTGTGTGTGTGTGTGTGTGTGTGTGTGTGTGTGTGTGTGTGTGTGTGTGTGTGTGTGTGTGTGTGTGTGTGTGTGTGTGTGTGTGGCTGCGTAGTAGTACGTGGTGGGAGTGGAAGCGTGTGCAGTGTAGCATGAAGTGATGTATGTACTGTTTCCTCGCTGGTCCAGTAGGGATCGGGAGCCGCCAGACCCAGGCGGTGGAGGTGTGCGGTGAGTGTTGTGTGACCGAGGCGAAGGCGCGTGAGGGCCACATCCAGCACGTGGGACGGATATTAACTGTGAAATAATTAATACAACCAGCTCGACTCGGCTTGTAAGTATAGTTTAAGCAGTGGCGGTCCTGGTATTTTGGCGCGCTAGGCGAGAACATCAAAGTTGCCGCCGCCCCTCAGTGGATTTTCCCTACATTCAGTAACAAAACCGTTCTTACCCTAACATTGTTTGCTAAGCCTTGTCAGTGCTGGCAGCGGATTTGTTAGTTTTTACGAGACACTTACTGCTAGCGTCTGTTAGCAAACATTGCTGGTTAATGCCTTAATAAAAAGTTACTGATTGTCGTATTACAGCTGACGGATGCTGTGTTGCTCCTTATCACAACTGACATCCTGCGAGGCTGCCTATACCGCCTATGTCCAGCACCGCCACTGTATATTAGTGTTATTTGAGAGTGGTGTTGAATGTTATGTAAAGTAAAGTAGAAATAGATCGTGTGTGCCGACAATATGTGGATGGATGTGTGTTGAAGTATGCGTGCGTGCGTGCGTGCGTACGTGCGATACCATCATAGTGTCGACACCTTTCATCCCGTGATTCCTGCCGAAAATTTAGATGTACCTATACACCCACTCCCACACCTGTCACCTGTCACCTGTCACTGCTACCACTACCCTCCGTCCTCACCCTTACTTTCCCCGCTGTATCAATATCCCTAAGATCATGGAACACTTATTACTATACTAATCTACAGTGTCCTCATCCTCGCTTCCTTCCACTACCACCTCCAAGCGTGTTATGATAGCTTACGTGCACAGACAAAGCAGGTTTTTTATTAGGCCTACGAGGATCCTATGAGCCTATATCAATATGTGTAACCGTGCACAGAGGACGCTACTGAGGGGAGAACAGGCTATAGATGTTGAACTAATAATTGATAAAGTATATAAGAGTAAACCAATGTGGGTTAAAGGCAATAATTACAACGATAATCACACTAGTAGGCTACGAACTTTATTATTATTGTTACAAATATTACATAGGCGACAAATGGCGTCATTTTTGGTAGCTTGTGCGAGAAAATATTGCATTAAAAAAAAAGTTTAGCAATCTATATTAAATGTATAGTGTGTGTGTGTGTGTGTGTGTGTGTGTGTGTGTGTGTGTGTGTGTGTGTGTGTGTGTGTGTGTGTGTGTGTGTGTGTGTGTGTCTGTGTGTGTGTGTGTGTGTTTGTTTAGGTTAGGTCTGAGAGAAATGGGTACAAGGTAGAAAAACTTAGATTCAGGACAGACCTAGGTAGATATTGGTTCACTAACAGAGTCATGAACGACGCAAGGTTTGGGAACAGCGGTGGACCACCATGGGTGTGAGGCATTGCATGGCCTCTAAACTACACCAAGTAAACCAAGTACTTAAGAACATAAGAACATAAGAATTGATGAGACTGCAAGAGGCCAGTTAATGACCTACACGAGGATGTTCCTTGTCCCCCATCCTTGGAATAATCCAATATTTAGACAAATTTTGATGTTTTTTGAGGCAAATTTTAATGGTTTTGAAGTTTTTCGCGTTAAACGTCAAATTATATAGATCTTTTGAAGTGTGTGTGTGTGTGTGTGTGTGTGTGTGTGTGTGTGTGTGTGTGTGTGTGTGTGTGTGTGTGTGTGTGTGTGTGTGTGTGTGTGTGTTAGAGTGTACGTAAGTGGAAAGCCATACATTCAAACACTCCCCCTACACACCACACGTCATATATATACCACCCATCCACTTGTCTTGACCACCAGGCAGTGCCAATCACCAGTCTCCTCTGACACTTGAGTACACTAACCACTAACCACCTTCTTCGCAACAGTTTCAGGTTGTCAGTGTTATCAATAAACAAAGTAACTCACGCATAATCGTTGCGTATGTATAGCCCCGCTCGTTGGTGGCTATTAGCCACCAGTGAGCGGGGCTGGGACGGGAGCGAAACGGATGACGTCGGCCTGGGCGCCTGACTTGGCGCAGATGGAAAATGTTGACGGAAACGTAAAAACACCTTTCAAACCCTCAATATTGATATAAAAAGTGTTAGTGTGACGCCGCCTTAAGCCTATAATAACACTAATAATATATATAATCTTTAAGGAAGGGAAGGAAATGTCTAATACATAAATCAATCTAGCGCGTGATCCCACGGAAAAAAGCATTGTAATAATCGCTAAGATACACTCGCCAGACAAAATTATTTTTAAATACCTTCCTCTCCTCTCCCCCTCTATGCCTTATCGTCCTCCTAACGTAATATTAAACTAAATTCATAAGATTATTGAATGCATTATATGAGGTGAATTTAGTACAAAAAGCGGCCACTAATACTTGATGGCAGCACTAACAAGACCTCATACGTCATCTAGGGAGCGCCGGAGCTATCATCTCACACATACAAACAAAGAAAAGACAGTTGTGGATAATTTTAATTCATATGTTTAGCTACACAATTACCTATGCTTTCTGGTGACACAGGTAAGTCCCTGAGTGTATGTCGTGTTGCATGAGAGTGTGGATAGGGATGACAGGTGGGATGGCTAAATATTGGATTATTCCAAGGGTGGTGGACAAGGAACTGCCTCGTATAGGTCATTAACTGGCCTCTTGCAGTCTCATCATTTCTTATGTTCTTAAGTTAGTGTGTGGTTTGAGTGGCGGGAAAAGACTACATATAATCTGATTAATATTTGTTATCGTAAGCGTGTGATCATTGCCTGCCAAGCCGTGTCACTTCTAAATAAAGTGAAAGAAAATAAATAGGTATTCCTTTACGTCTTCACCTGAATGCTCTAGAGAATTCAGGGTTATATTTTTACAACATTGTGAGTTTGTGAGATATTCAATGTTTTGTATGAGATCTTCTCTTCGGGAATAAGGTCAAGTTTTGTTTGGTTTGAACAAGGTTGTTATTTATCAATGTAGGTTAAGGTTTGCTTGATGTATGTTATATTATGTTAATTTAGAAAATATTAAATGTTTTTTAGGACTAAATATCGGACTTCCACTTCTCACTGAGGGGGAGAGGGAGGATTAGGTAGGTGGTGGGGGAAGGGTCAACACATTGACCCAGGCTGCTCCGAGGAGCGCCAAGACGGCACGTCCTGACCCTAGCGAGGTCAGAGGCCGTGTGTGTGTGTGTGGGTGTGGGTGTGTGTGTACAGGTCACGGATACATCCAGCTCACGGAAACTCTACACAAGGTAAGGTCATGGGCCTTTTGTAACCTGGGGTCATGGTGTTAAGTAGCGCGGGTGTATCAGTAATTACGTGCACTGCTCCAAACCAAATTGATGACGCCGCTTTGGGCAGGCGAATGCAGCCGCGATCAACCTACCTCAATATCAGAAGCGTTTCGTGTTAGTCAGTGGCGCAAGTGACAAGGGAACAGGAAACATGCTGGTTAATAAGGAAGACGGTGATGCTATTAATGATATTATGTTATGTTGGTGATTGTAGCCGCGATCAACCTACCTCAATATCAGAAGCGTTTCCTGTTAGTCAGTGGCGCAGAGAGGAGAGGGAGAGAGGAGAGGCAGATGGATGGATATTGGTGAACAGTTTGACGGTAATCGTTATTCAAACACGAAGAAAGTTGCTAGCAGTGGCAGTAGCAGTTAAAAGATTCCTCATTGATCTGTATTGGTCACAGTTAAGCTTGATCGCAGAGAGGAGAGAGGAGAGGGAGATGGATGGATATTGTTGAACAGTTTGATATCCACCCTATAAGAGACGGGAATTCAGTGTCAGGAGTGCGTGTGTCAGCTGCGTATACAGTACCTGGCTGACACATTCTGGGTCACACCACTGTTAAGGATAAAGACACACTGAGCAAGTTGTTAATAAAGGTTGGATATATATTATTGTTACGATGGGGGATATTAATTGGCGCCAATGTTTCGCGGGTTTTTTGGGAGAAGACGCGAGCTTTTGTAGCGTAGCAAGTTGTAGGTAGCAACTCCTTCCTTCTCATTTGCGTAACATTATTGTATTGGCACAGCTTTAGAGGATTTTTGGTAGGCGTAGAGTGAGAGTTAACTGTAAAAACCGAACAAGTAATTGATGAAGGTTGTTAGGTTTATTTAATACGTTGAGTTAGGATAGTGTAAGGGTTAAGAACAGGGAAGGAAAGATGAAAGGTAAATTATCCTCTTTTGTGTGTGTTTTACGTAGGAAGATTATTACTGACTCGTTCCCTATAGTTTTCAGATGATGGTTTTAATAGTGTTACTTGTTGGAAGGAAAAAGTTAAAGGACTGAGAGAGAAGTGACTTAATTGTACCTTGATTTATAAATACGTAGAGAAGAGATAATTAGTGTATGTAATGATGGTTAAGTCTCGTTTGAATGACGTTAATTTACCAAAACTGTTTAGTTAGAGACAAAATAAGACATAGCGACAGTATATATATGTTCACAAGAGTAATTAAGACGTAGAGTATATACTTATTATAATTACATATAGCATTAGGGAGTGTATTTGATGATTATTGAGTGTAATTGGAATGACTCTTAGATCAACACTTGTTTTATATGATAGTTTGAAGCAAATGAGGGGAAGCAGAGGAAGGTCAAATTAAGGGAAGGGAGTGTGAGTTTATTCAGTGTGGTCCTGATGGGGCAGTGAGAGGTCAAGTGTACGTGGGGAACAGATTGTTAACATTCTCCTACAGACAAACCTCTGTCTTCTGAACAATGGTTGTGCGACTCGTGTAGACGATCGGTCAGGTAACGCGACTGCCATTGACTTGTCATTGGCCTCGCCAAATATGTTCTCTGACTTCTCTTGGGAGGTCAGCGACGACGCACACGGAAGTGACCACCTACCAATCTGCATTTCTTACGCACGCGACGTTGCCACTATTCCTCCTCCACCTAAATTTAATTTTAAGAAAGCAGATTGGGCAACCTTCCGTGTGATCGCCGATATGGCTATATCTGGCGAGGACACTGACACAATGGTTAGCAACGCAACACAATCCATTTTACACGCCGCTGAGGCATGTATTCCGAAAACTTCTACAATTCACACAAAGCATGGAGTTCCATGGTGGACAACGGATTGCCGACAAGCACTTCGTGAGCGTAATAGGCGATACAGGTATTTCAGCCAGCAGCCCAGTCAAGATAATTTCATAGCCTATAAAAAGGCAAGGCTCAGGCAAGGAAAGTCATCCTTCAAGCTAAGAGGGCTCTTTCAGAGAGTTCACGTCATCAGTAAGCCGTACC
>JAXIVD010001660.1:7500-12500 GCA_036785275.1 Cancer borealis
GCTACCTACCTACCCTATCTACCTACCCTATATACCTACCCAACCTACTTACCCAACCTACCTACCCTACATACCTATCCTAACTACCCTAACCTACCCATTATTATTATTATTATTATTATTATTATTATTATTATTATTATTATTATTATTATTATTATTACTATTATAATTTCTCGTCTAACAGATTGTATATATTATTGCTTTGTGCTTTGTGAGAAGTCTGTGTCCATGATATTGAATTTCATGTAAATAGAATTCACCTCACAGGTGTTGCAGCGGTTCATTTGGTTACCCATGTATTGATTTTGTAATTACATTAAGCCAGTTTGCATGTGTTATACAGTTAATCACCGTGTTCGTCAAATGCTAAAAACATGCAGTGTGTCCTTTTTTTCTCCATAATAATAAGTTATGTACTCGTATGTTCTGGGCATGCACAGGCCTATATATATCGATATGCCTTTGTAATGCCCGGAATGGATAATGCCAAATCTCTCTCTCTCTCTCTCTCTCTCTCTCTCTCTCTCTCTCTCTCTCTCTCTCTCTCTCTCTCTCTCTCTCTCTCTCTCTCTCTCTCTTCTCTCTCTCTCTCTCTCTCTCTTTTTTTTCTCTCTCTCTCTCTCTCTCTCTCTCTCTCTCTCTTTCTCTCTCTCTCTCTCTCTCTCTCTCTCTCTCTCTCTCTCTCTCTCTCTCTCTCTCTCTCTCTCTCTCTCTCTCTCTCTCTCTCTCTCTCTCTCTCTCTCTCTCTCTCTCTCTCTCTCTCTCTCTCTCTCTCTCTCTCTCTCTCTCTCTCTCTCTCTCTCTCTCTCTCTCTCTCTCTCTCTCTCTCTCTCTCTCTCTCTCTCTCGCTTTGTACACTTCCAAAGGGCATCCAAGGGTGTGGGTTTCTCTCACCTGCAGCTGTCATTCTTCCGTGAACACCGCGATACTTTCCCTTTACTACCTTTTTCATTTCCATTTTCCCTATGTTGGAGGAGACGGGATTAAGAGGCAAATCAGTGAGGGAAGAAATAGTGAAGCGGTCAACTAGGGAGTGATGTAGAGAGGGACTGAGACATGAATCTAAATGCTGTTCCGAATTTCCCAATTGAGAACTATTTCTGTTCCAGGTGATTTTTGTCAACATGAATAAAAGTTGTGAGAATCATCGACTAGCAAATAAATGGTTATATTTCAACTTGCGAGTTAAATTAGTTTCTTCCTTTTCATTCTTGTGTATCTACCTCAATTACTTTGCTGTACGTGTCTTCTTGACTTATCTCGTATAGATATTGCACTCATACATGTGTTTTTCCTTCCAAAATATTCAGCTCTGTGTTGCCACTATACGTAATTGATTAATAATTACGAAATTTTTTTGTTATGAGTTTTACTGAATGCAAAATGGACGTTAACAATGGAAAGTATTTGCATTATTATTAGCAAAATATATTAGTAGCTTTTGGGAAATCAGTATTTTATTTTATAAAGGAAAGAATGGCAACAAACTATGCAGATGGCAAGTTTGTCCTTTTTATAATGTTCGGCAAAAATCTCTTAAAAGTATCTTTTTCATGATTTTAACGTTTTTCAACTGAAGAGCGATAGGAAAGTTGACTTAACTCTTTCCCAAGAAGTGAAATCCTTTCAGAGTCGTAAAAACCTTTGCCTTTGATGCTACTTTAGATAATCTTGTGCGTCTTCGTCCTGCCCGAGGACATGAAGGCAAAAGATGATGTAATAAAGTTCAATCGTGCATGAATATACATATGGTAGATCAACACTGATACTAAACTTTAAGAATGAAATATATATATATATATATATATATATATATATATATATATATATATATATATATATATATATATATATATATATTTATATATATGTATATATATATATATATATATATATATATATATATATATATATATATATATATATATATATATATATATATATATATATTCAACAGAGATAGACTTTTCGAAATGCTCAAAGGTAAAAGAGGCTGACCAAGAATTAAAAAGAAAAAAAGAAAAAAAACATTAAAAGACCCGTTTACTTTGCCGCTCCTCTAGAAGAATTCAGATAAAAATTCAAAAGGGTTGGCCAATTTAATTTTGAAGATGTCTTGATACTCTTCTATTAAAAGTATTCAAGTCGTAGAAAGTAGAAAAATTAAATTAAGAGGAGAGTTTCAGAGTTTGCCAGTGGAAAAGATGAAAGTGTAAAGTGGTGCTCCATAGGAGAGCTTGTTAAAAGGTAGCAAGTGGGAGGAAGGGAAAAGAGTATGGAGATGCAGAACTCCCAACTTCATGAATGCTATTTTGGTACGGATGAAATGTGAAATTTCCAGTTAAAAAAAAGTTATGCTGAGTAAATAGAAGAAGGAATTGAGTTGTTGAGGCATTGAACAATACAAGGTTTGTCATGCCCCATTCAGAAATTTTAGAAAGATGAGAATATAAGCGGTCTAGGGCATCTCCCTGTAAGTTGTTTAATTCTAGTTCAGTAAATTATGTTTATAAATGTCAAGTAGATTGATCAGCCTTGGAGGGGCTTGGTAAAATAATTTACTGAGAAGACCATCTATGAATTTTAGAATGTTGATAGTACAGAGCCTTGTGGTTTATCACTTGGGAGAAGAACATTGGTAGTCTATCACTACAGCAATAGAACGACCAAAGAGAAAGCTTGAGGTAAATGTACAGCAAAATGGAAGGAAGCTGTAAGAAGGTAGTTTGGAAATTTAAATTATGCAAGGCTATTAGAAACATTTTCCAAATTTAAGGCAACAACATAGGTTTCACCAAAACCCGTAAGGAAGACCAACATTCATTAAGAACATACAGTTATATATTACCTCATATTACTTTAACTTCTTACACTTTGATTGCTCTTTTAAATTTCTTTTCATCTCTATTCAATTTTTTGCACCTCTCCTTAACATGTATTTGGTCACCTTATCTTAGTATTATTGTTATATTATAGGGCTCATTTGACAGATATCTTGATGCAGGCAAAATATTTGGTCAGGTGAAATGAAAGGTTTTGGGCATGTTGTGAGTTGCAAGCTTACATATACATACATATACATTATTATATATATATATATATATATATATATATATATATATATATATATATATTATATATATATATATATATATATATATATATATATATATATATATATATATATATATATATATATATATATATATATATATATATATATATATATATATATATATATATATATATATATATATATATATATATATATATATATATATATATATACATATATACATATATATATATTATATATATATATATATATATATATATATATATATATATATATATATATATATATATATATATATATATATATATATATATATATATATATATATATATATATATATATATATATATATATATATATATATATATATACATATATACATATATATAATATATATATATATATATATATATATATATATATATATATATATATATATATATATATATATATATATATATTCATTCATTTATTTATTTGTTTATTTACATTCCTCTCTCAGAATATGTTAATGGTATTCAAGCCACCACACTAATCCTTTGTTATGACTGCATGCGTAGTAGTTTAATTGAATAGTTTCTTGCATATATTTTAAATATCTCGAATGCCTTTGAATTCATGTTTAATTATGAGAGTTCATGATCCTCAACAGGAAATGCAATTATATCATGATTGAATGAAGAGAAACGAAGTATTTTAGAAAAGAATAAGAAATACCAGAAACGATTTTTTGGTGAAAGAGACTATCGCAGGTACTTATAATTGCCTCTCGGATTCCAGCTCGTGTTCTATATATTCGAACACTATTGCACTCATGCTATGCCCGTAAATTATAAAAAAAAAAGAATCCATTAGTATGACGAAGCATCGCTACAATATCATGTACCATGTATACAAGTGAGGAAGGGGACTCATTAGTCTCGGGATGAAGCAGTTCTCTCTCTCTTCCTCTTAATATTGCATCTTACTTTACTTTATTTTTTTTCCTGTTTGTATTTTTATCTCCACGAATGCTGCTAGATAATAAAATAAATAATTCAACATTGAAATTGACATACTTTTTATATTAATTTTGTCGATTGATGAAAGTGCTCATAAGTAAGAATATGACTATAACATTTCATAATCACATACAATTATTTCAAGACGATAGGCGATTATGCCTGTATTACCACTAGAGTCTCCTTAATGTGAAAAACTTTAAGCGTTTCCAGGTGATGTTGATTTTGCTAGATAGAATATTTACTCGTATAAACTGAAAGTCAAAGGACAAGCGGCACTGCGAACAATACATAACTGATCATCCTGGAGACTTTGGAAGAGACTCGTAAACATTGCACAGAGTCATAATAACATGAATCTGACAACAACAAGACACAAACCTACGAGTGCGTCAGACATAGCTCGTCCAAGTGATGCACATCAGCCTTTCATATCCAGGTTCCCATTTACATCCTGAATACAAGCAAACCATAAATTGGGATCATCTTGTTTATCGTTTCCCTATAAAGAAAATTCGGCTACTTTATGGAAATAGCTGCTTTTCATTCTGCCAATGGGAGGGTGCAACATTTTCTGACTAGTGAAGTATTTAGGTGCTTTCTATTGTCTACTGCTTCTGTATTTCTTTGCATAAACCCTCCTCCTCCTTCTCCTATTCCTCCTTCTCCTCCATCTCTTCTTTCTTCTCCTCTTTTTCCTCCTTCACCCGAACAGTTGAGTTGAGGAAGTAGTTTTCACTAAGATGAGGACAGATTACCTGTGCCACGATCCTCTCGAACACTTTACCCACTACAGACAGCAGGGAGGAGGTGCGCCTGTAGTTTTTTGGGACAGATCAGACAGTGGTGAGAGGGACAGACAGTTCTTGGGTGCACTGTTTTAGCGAGAGCGAGTTGACATCATCAAGGCCGGTGGTATT
>JAXIVD010001660.1:17500-27500 GCA_036785275.1 Cancer borealis
GCTTTATCTTATAATACAATTAACAAAGCCTTATCATGCACCAGTAAGTAAGAATAATAACATTAAGCTTATGTTTTAATTTTAAATACACATGTGCAGCAATTCATGTCGTATTTTTTCTGCACATCGGTTTCTAAATTAACTAAGACACCCCTTTGCCCCGGAAAAGCGGAGAAAATTAAAAATTCTAGCACTGATAGGTGTCTACGACCCTAGCTGCGAACAGGCTAATTGTGTGAGTGTTCGATACGAGTAAGAGTGCTCTTTGTAGAGAGATGAGTGATGTGACACTGCAGAGCTTCCGCAGTGGTGGTTCACAGAAAGCTGAGGGAGTTACTGCAGAGCCTCTCCAACAGTGAGGCTCTGGATGGACTCACTTCTGGTTTGTTGGAAATATAAGGTCTAATATAAAGTTACCTCACGTGGGATAGGCATGCAGTGGACACGCTGGAACACACTATGCACAATGGTGTACATAGAGATGCTTTGGTATTTCCTCAAGGGACCTGCTGAGGTAAAAACAAAAATCCCCATCTGACAGGCTTAAGGAATTACAATGGGATCCAGTGTTATCCCGAGAGATGAATGACACCCACATTAGGAAGGTTGTGGTTGTCTGCAGGAGGCGAAGACAGTGGTAATGCTGCCTCGAGTAATGACCACAGGAGCAATTACTTAAACCATCGCCATCACCAGTTCCGAGAAGTTTTCATACATTTCATTAATCCTTTGGGAAAACGTTAACTCATAATGGTTCTTCTCCCTCCCTACATTTTTTTTCTTTTTTACTGGATTCAGTGTTGGTAGGAAGAAATTATTGAGATGACGTGGGGAGTTTTGAGGGAGGCGGAGTGTGGAGTGATCAGAACCTTGCACGGAGGGAGTGAAATTACAATGAAATCCTGGTACGATTACTAAACTTTTCGTGTTAAGCAACCTCTGATCCACACTGTATTTTGTGAACGAGAGAGAGAGAGAGAGAGAGAGAGAGAGAGAGAGAGAGAGAGAGAGAGAGAGAGAGAGAGAGAGAGAGAGAGAGAGAGAGAGAGAGAGAGAGAGAGAGAGAGAGGAGAGAGAGAGAGAGAGAGAGAGAGAGAGAGAGAGAGAGAGAGAGAGAGAGAGAGAGAGAGAGAGAGAGAGAGAGAGAGAGAGAGAGAAAAAAAAGAAAGAAGAGAAAAAATAGAAGAGAGAGAGAGAGAGAGAGAGAGAGAGAGAGAGAGAGAGAGAGAGAGAGAGAGAGAGAGAGAGAGAGAGAGAGAGAGAGAGAGAGAGAGAGAGAGAGAGAGAGAGAGAGAGAGAGAGAGTGCAGGCAGGCAGGAACAATATTTTATATACTTTTTTACTTGCTTACTCAACTTCAAGCAACTGGTAATGGAGATCCACAGGTAAAACAATTGTCTGTACCGGAGAATAACCATCATAATGAGTCGCCTCAAGCTGTCAGCGCGATGGCATAGTTTTCCAGTAAAACTTAACCTAAAGAAAGGCAAAGGTTCTATAACTATATATGTTTACCTTCTTGCGCCTTATTCACATATAGGTAACCCCCATTTTTAAAGTTGTGGTGAAGGACGAGACAGTCCCTTGTTTGAGGCCATAGTATGTGGGAAGCAACGCTATCATAGATCCCACATAGCATTCAAAGGTTCTGTTGTTATCTTGGACAATAAACCAAACGGTGGAGGTAGTTTTGTGCTTTTGTTTACACTGTGCTGCTGTGTAAATGGGTGGAATAAAAGAGAATATTGTTTCCTTTCACTATAAAAAAAAAAAATGTCGCACTCCATGATGTTTTTTTTTCTTTGTGGGAGTAGGTTGGATGGGTTCCTACTTTTTGATACTTGAAATTCATGATTCATTGAAATACTTCGTTCACTTGAATAAATGTTTTTCTCCGAGTAAGGAGTCATCCATTATATAGTAGTTCCAAGTACTTTCTTCTGGTTTAGGAGTATTTACTTTACAGTTTGATATCCAATGTGATAGTTCATTGTTATTATTATTATCATTATTATTATTGTTATTATTATTAGTAGTAGTAGTATTAAGTTATCACAGTCATCGTCATCGTTTGTAGTGTTCATTCTGCTGCTTTGTAGATTTTTTTGCGTTAGCTGGTGATGTTCTTGCTATATCTTATGCGTCATCTGGCCCTCAGCAGATGCTTAGAATTCTCTTGGTGAAGGGGAAAAGGTAGGATGTCTTGGAAGTGCAATATTATTGACGAAGCAGCTTGAGGGGAGGAACCGGGCCCGGCATGTGAGGAAAGATGTCACATACGTTGGAAAAACAAACGGGAAACATGGAAAGCTTAAAGAGATGAAGTGGACCATATATTCTAATGTTGTTACACTGCAGTTAGCGTACTTATGGTTTTATTTGCATCTGTTTCCCGAACACACACACACACGCACACACACACACACACACACACACACACACACACACACACACACACACACACACACACACACACACACACACACATGGAGCGGATTGGCAAGACTCACTAATAACCCAAAGCTCCTCACAGCTCATAAGGGAAAGCCACTATGTTTTAAAGACATTAGGACCACGAGCATTGCTAATAATCTATAAGAAGTTCATAACAGGGTTAAAGCCAATGTATGTAAGACAGTTTACTTGGTATTTATGTAGCTGGTCTGGTTAGTTATTGGAAGTTTTTTCAAAACTATTAAAAATACATAAACTGGAGGAAAGAAAATAATGATATAGGGAGATTCTGCGTATCGTTTATAAGTTGCTCCTTTACTGACTGACTGACTGATTGCCTCAAGAATCTTCTGCACAAAAGCGACGCAACAAATTCAATTATCGAAGCATAACATTTCGTCATCTATTTATATTCTGAACTAATGATTATATGAAACAATTCATATATAATATGCTATAACATAATATATGTAGTATTCAAAGGAGAATATATTATTGTAACAATATAGATATAGGACATTTCATAGTTATACTTAAACTTCAGAGGATTTGACGCAAAAATTAAAATAAAAAAAATCCAACGGAAACTACTATAAAAAGGACATACAAAACTATGTAACAATGAGGACAGACGTGCACCAGCAGCCTGCACACGTCACATCACTTTAGCACCAGCACGACGTGTCAGTCCTAGTGGTCTGCCACAAAGTCCAGGTGCAAGGGGTCCCCCACCTCGACCGATTGAGGCTCCCTCCTCGCCCAGTCCAGAGGTACACTAGGACTTCAACCATCAGGGACAACCTAGTGAAGGGTGCCTCGTTCACACTCGAAGCAACATCAACGGAGCTACAGTGTCAGGACAATGAAAACTGTGGAACATGTTCGTCGCAGCAACACCCGAAGAACAGAACTTGTCCACAAACACAGCAAAAGTTTCCGCCTACAGGTAGCGCGAAGCAAAAGACTCACGGCTGGTGCTGCGCATCTGACAAAAACATTTTTATACGTGTAGCTAAGTACAATATAAGACAGTTGATGTGTTTTTATTTTTTAGTATATATATATATATATATATATATATATATATATATATATATATATATATATGTATATATATATATATATATATATATATATATATATATATATATATATGTATATATATATATATATATATATATATATATATATATATATATGTATATATATATATATATATATATATATATATATATATATATATATATATATATATATATATGTATATATATATATATATATATATATATATATATATATATATATATATATATATATATATATATATATATATATATATATATATATATATATATAATATATATATATATATATATATATATATATATATATATATATATATATATATATATATATATATATATATATATATATATATATATATATATATATATATATATATATATATATATATATATATGCTGCTGCTATCAGTTATCTGCGTCACAAAATATATCCCTTGGAATCAGATACAGAAGACAATAGTAAATAAGGGGAGAGTGAATTAAAGTGGTTTTATAGAAGACAAATAGGAGTTAATGAAGATTAATTTCTGCATAATAAACTAAGCGAAATTAATGTGCTGGGAGCATTAACTTATGAAGCTCCACGAATATAATGACATGGTTTGAGATATCATCCCACAGGGAAATTACGTGAGGAATATTGCATAAATCATGTTAAGCCAGCCACTTGCTGTTTTCAAACCCTTCCATGTCTAACTGAAAGTTCACGAAAATTGCGTCCTATGGAAACAACGTACACTAAGTTGTCACTAGTTTTTTTGTTATGCGATGTTATGAATACATTCTTATTTTATCTGATTCTTCTTCTGAGAATTGGTATACATCAGTACTTTTCCTTATATTTATTTTTTGTCTGGAAGGAAATTGTTAGATTTCTTCTATCACAAGGAAAAAGTCTATTTATATTGGCGTGCGAGGATGAGTGTGTAGATGATCTAGGGATCCGTGTATGAAGAAAAATTTTTATGACCAAAGAGATGATGGATTACTGATGAGAGCCAGCAAATAGAGGGCAGTCAGACTGATGCAGGGACGAGAGTTAAATGCTAGTGAAACGGTGAAATGAATTAATAATTGCACAATTATTGCCATATTGTCATTTGTTCCAACCTGGTTGTTCTCAGCTTATTAATGAATATGTGCTGCTACTCGGCACCTCAATAACAACACTATATAGAACATTGCTCTTCGTCTGTATCAATCATGTTCACTGAATTGTTTAATTATAAGTGATATCTTAGTGGGAAAAATAACTAATGCATGCAAGCAAGGAAGAAAAGGGAATAAAAGAAGAGCAAATCAACTACAATGGAGATATGGTTCACTGAAGAGAGAGAGAGAGAGAGAGAGAGAGAGAGAGAGAGAGAGAGAGAGAGAGAGAGAGAGAGAGAGAGAGAGAGAGAGAGAGAGAGAGAGAGAGAGAGAGAGAGAGAGAGAGAGAGAGAGAGAGAGAGAGAGAGAGAAGAGAGAGAGAGAGAGAGAGAGAGAGAGAGAGAGAGAGAGAGAGAGAGAGAGAGAGAGAGAGAGAGAGAGAGAGAGAGAGAGTTCATCACCGACAAAGAAAGAGATGAAAAAAATAGGCTTACATAAAAAATAATAAAGTTTGAATTCTTTGCTCTATCACTTAATGCCATAATAAAAAGGAAGAAAGAGAGACATGTAGGATATATACACTGTGGAACGAAAAGGACGATTAACTTACAAGAGAGTGGAAAAGATGACCATTTTTTTTTTTTTCATTTTGCGTCTTGCATTGGACTCTGCTAAATACTAAAATAAAACCGCTAAACTTATACATATAAGAGGTTATCCAATTATCTTTGGTGTTCTAGTTCTACGCTTCACCATGCCTCTGTGTGACTATCTTTTCATCCATAAGAGAAATGAACTTTGGTGGACTGTCATAATTATTGAGTAAGGTTCTTGGGGCTCTGCTGCCGTTATTCTGGTTTCGTGATTGTTTGTGTTTTGTTTAATGCTTCAGACTGGGGGAATGCACACACCGAGGTTGCCAACTTGGAGACGATCGACAGGTGCAGTGTTGTTATTGTTGGTAATGGTAATACTATGGATCCTATAGATCCTATGTGTGTGTGTGTGTGTGTGTGTGTGTGTGTGTGTGTGTGTGTGTGTGTGTGTGTGTGTGTGTGTGTGTGTGTGTGTGTGTGTGTGTGTGTGTGTGTGTGTGTGTGTGTGTGTGTGTGTGTGTGTGTGTGTGTGTGTGTGTGTGTGTGTGTGTGTGTGTGTGTGTGTGTGTGTGTGTGTGTGTGTATGTGTATGTGTGTGTGTGTGTGTGTGTGTGTGTGTGTGTGTGTGTGTGTGTGTGTGTGTGTGTGTGTGTGTGTGTGTGTGTTTGTGTGTGTGTGTGTGTGTGTGTGTACGTGCGTGTGTGTGCATATACATGCATGTGCGTGCTTGCGTGTGCATGTGCGTGTGTGTGTGATTTTTTCTCTATCTGTTTATTTATCTATCTATTTATTGTTCTATCTATCTATCTATATCTATCTATCTATCTATCTATCAATATATATATATATATATATATATATATATATATATATATATATATATATATATATATATATATATTTCCATATAAATAAATAAGTATATATCTATGTTTACATATATATATATATATATATATATATATATATATATATATATATATATATATATATATTTATATATTTATATATTTATACTATATCACAGCCCCCTTCCCCACCGACAGAAATTTAAGAACAGATAAATCCTTCATAAAATTTCTTTGACAAGAGAAAAATAAAATTATTGAGTGAACCGATTATGCAAAAAATGTGTACCTTTTTAAACATTTTCTATCCCTGTCATGGTTTTGATGCATGCTTTAAATTAGCATTTTTTTTGTACATTTTATCGCCTTTTTTTGCATAACTGTCAGTGGACGTCATCGGCAGGTTTGGGAACGAAAACACTTCACTGGTAATGCAGTGGTGGCGGCATGAGATGTTTTTTTTTAAACACCAAAGCGGGTAAGTGAGTCCCTATTGGAAGATATCATCACAAGGCATGAAGGTCGTGAGGGCAAGCGGGTATTGAGACCATCCTTAGCAACACAGTAGCCTCTTCATTGCCATTCACTACCCCATAAAGTCTCTCCATACGAGCCTTAGTGGCGGCTGTTACCGTAAATATTGTGGCAGCACCAGAAACGGTAATAGTTGTAGTAGTAGTAATAGTAGTAGTAGTAGTAATAGTAGTAGTAGTAATAGTAGTAGTAGTGGTACTTGATGTTGTTGTTGTTGTTACTGTTGTGGCTGTAACAATCGTAGTAGTAGTGGTAGAAACAGTAGTAATACTAATAGTAGTAGTAGTAGTAGTAGTAGTAGTAGTAGTAGTAGTAGTAGTAGTAGTAGTAGTAGTAACATTAGTAGTAGTAGACTAGTAGTAGTAGTAGTAGTAGTAGTAGTAGTAGTAGTAGTAGTAGTAGTAGTAGTAGTCGTATAGTCGTAGTTGTAGTAGTTGTCGTAGTTTGATTAGTAGTGGTTATGGCATTTTGGCAAATAAAAGCTTACTCCTTTTTTCGATATAATACTTGCACAGCATTTTTTTTATGCACCGTGTTTGTTGGAGGGAAAGGCGGGAGAGGGAGGGGGAGAGGGAGCTCCTACCACAGTAAAATGTAGGGGTGAGGCCAGTGACAGGTTAAAGCAGTGGCCAAAACCTACGATACGGCGATAATGAGATCCAGTTCTCGGGGTAATGCATGGTGAGGGTGGGGGGACCCGCGCCTCCCCTCACTCGCCCACGGCATTACCTGCAGTTTGGTAAATCGTGGCAGCGGAAGTGGTGGTGGTTTTGGTGGTGGTGGAAGTGGTGATGGTGGTAAAGGTGGTGGTGGAGGTGTTTGCAGCGATGGAAGTTGGCGTGACGGAGTAGACAGGGGTGAGGAGGGGACAAAGCAGTACATTTTGTTGTTGTTAGCCAGAAAAAAGGATTAAAAATTTATATATGTATATATATATATATATATATATATATATATATATATATATATATATATATATATATATATATATATATATATACATGATATACTGATGTGAATATGATCTGTTTTTATAACATAGATGTAGAAATATACAGTGCGAGCCAAGTCTCGTTTTTCTTCTTATGTCATCTCTTTTTGTTATCATACTACCATTGTGAAAACGGTCAAATTACTTATCAATATGACTAAACATTGCAGGGAAAGAAGTCATAGCTTGCCTATGATAACTTTCTTACCAAGGATTTTGTTGTATCAAACACTCTATGAAAACGTATCTATTTGCCTTACTCTTTAGCTATTCGAGTTTTTTCCTCAAATAATGTTTGTTATATCTCGAGCTATTTGTATCATCATCATCAGCAGCAGCAGGTGTACGGAGTTTTAGCCTGTTACATCGACTAACAGCTCCAAAGCCTCAAGACTGCTTCGAGGCTGTTTTTACCGAGTCGACGGCGGGCCATCACTGTTGTCTGGTGGCCAGTTCCAGCCTTGTCGGTAATTTAAACTCGTACTGCACTCTTTTTCAATTGTATATACATCAGTAAAGTTTGCACATACGACTGTTTTGAGTGGCCCTTACAGCAGCCTCATTCAGTCCCCTGCAGGACAAAGGTCTCCTCCAACCGTTTCCAATCATCTTTATCAGATGCCTGCCTGTACCAGGTCTTCATTGGTTTGCTCCCTGATCCATGTTGCTCTCTTCCTATCTCTCCATGTTATGCCAAACATTATTTTCTCCATTCCCCTTTGAACACTTTGGGGTTTCGTCCTAGGGCTTTCGTAAGACTCCACGTTTCAAATCCATACGATAGAACTGATGGAATGCACTGATTATATACCTTTCTCTTCAGTTATAGTAGGAAATTACTTTTCATAAAATTGTGTTGTCAACCAAAAGCAGTCTATCTACTGCCTATTTTCCTTTTGATTTATTTTCCATGATCTGGACATGTACCAATTTTCTGTAATAAGTAATTATATACTTGTACACATTTTATTACTTCACCAAATATCTAAACTTCATTGTCTAGTATATAATTGTTGAACATCTCCATAAGTTTCTTCATATACATCCTTAAATCCACTCTCTGGGTTTCTTTGTGCAATTACAAAAGTATCTGCTGTAGTTCATTTGTTGATTCGCTTATTTGAACAATATCGATAAGATAAGATAAGATAAAATAAACTTTATTGTCAAATATTATGCAATACAATTTGAAATTTCTCTTGGCTGCAGCTCATTATGGTAAACATAAAAACATTAAAAAATATATTCGATTCAAACTAAAATTACAGGCTAAAAAGTTCTTACACATCATCCAAGTATCATCTTATATTATATGTTCCTAAAAAATTATTAAACAATATCATCAGCAAATCTAAGAGTATTTTGATTTTCTTCATTGATTTAAATTTCTGCCTCTTCTCATTTCAAGTTCTTAAACATTCCTCTAAAACTTCCATGTAGAATTTAGGAGAGATAGTACCACATTACCTTATCCTTCCCTATATTGGTATTTCATCATTGTCTTTATGTAGCTTTATAGTGGCAGTGCCTTACTTCTAGATGTCTGCTAATATCTTCACATATTTCATCTACTCTTTAAGTGTTTTTCATAACTGCTCAGTTATCTTTATGGCTATCAAGTAATCCTGAATAAATAAAATATAAACTACGAGTGAAGGTCTTTAGATAAATTGAATATCTCTTACGACTAATGAAAAAAACATTGAAAGATAGATAAGTAGATAGATAGATTGATTGATTGATAGATAGATGGATAAATAGAGAAAAAAAGATAGAAAGAGAGAAAGAAGAAAAAAAGTGGCAAGTGCTGATAATGTGATGAAAGGAAGAAATGAACTCTCTGAGCGAGTCTTTCAAGAGATGTGTGGTGGCTTGCGTAAGGTTGGCTGCCTTAATCTCCCCACTAGCCGTAGAACTCCCGGTAATAACGTGTAGATTATATATTCCACACAACGCCTAGGAATATTGCAGCTTAATTAGACACAGATGGTTTGTGTGCTAATCAAACGTTCGACAGCTATGTAGATCCTGCTTTTGATGATGGATAAACTCGAATTCTTGGTTGAGCGGGAAGCCGGCATGCATCATATTTGCTTTTGATAAATGAGTTCTTATGGTTACACTCGCGGAGAGAAATTTCACTAGAGGATTGGCACCATCAATCCAATTTTTTTTTTAGCAGATATGTAACCGGAAACTTATTTAGATGACGAAAAATGGATAGCAATTAGCAACATGAGTATCATTCGCTGCTTAATGACTTATAAGTTGTCTCTAACTCATTAACCTAACTATGATTATTTACGTGATGCAGTTTTTTTTTTCATACACTTCAAATGTACAACTTTACGTAAACATAACTCAAGGAGATAAAGAGGAGCACAAGGACGATGCTAATGA
>JAXIVD010001660.1:29833-49833 GCA_036785275.1 Cancer borealis
CCTCGACGCTTGACTGATACTGCCAATTTGTAAACGAGAGAATACATGAGCATCTCAGCAGTGTTAAACCGTCATCTCCCTTCCTACTGATCTCTCTCTCTCTCTCTCTCTCTCTCTCCTCTCTCTCTCTTCTCTCTCTCTCTCTCTCTCTCTCTCTCTCTCTCTCTCTCTCTCTCTCTCTCTCTCTCTCTCTCTCTCTCTCTTCTCTTCTCTCTTCTCTTCTCTTCCCTTCTCCCTCTTTTCTTCTCTTTCCTTCCCTTCCCTGCCCTTCCCTTTCCCTTCCCTTGGGTGGGATAGATACATACATTAAAAACATTGTTAAACATACAATAGAAGAAGAGAAAAAACTTACAATATACATTCTTATACTATACATATACACTAAAAACTAAAAACACATCAACTGTCTTATATTGTACTTAGCTACACGTATAAAAATGTTTTTTGTCAGATGCGCAGCACCAGCCGTGAGTCTTTTGTTTCGCGCCACCTGTAGGCGGAAAATTTTGCTGTGTTTGTGGACAAGTTCTGTTCTTCGGGTGTTGCTTGCGACGAACATGTTCCACAGTTTCGTTGTCCTGACACTGTAGGTCTGTTGATGTTGCTTCGAGGGTCTGTTGATGTTGCTTCGAGTGTGAACGAGGCACCTTCACTAGGTTGTCCCTGATGGTTGAAGTCTAGTGTACTTCTGGGCTGGGCGAGGAGGGAGCCTCAGTCGGTCGAGGTGGGGGACCCCTTGCACCTGGACTTTGTGGCAGACCACTAAGGCTGACACGTCGCGCTGGTGCTAAAGTGATGTGACGTGTGCAGGCTGCTGGTGCACGTCGGTCCTCACCAATCTCAAGGCACGTCTCTGCATTGTGTCTAGTTTTCTCATATGAGTGGCAGCACTCGACATCCATGTCAAGGCACCGTACTCCATACACGGCCGTATCTATGTCTTGTAGAGGGTGAGGATGCCACGGGAGTCCAGGTTGCCTATCACTCTACGCAGGGCAGAGACACGTTGAAAAGTCTGACGAGTAGCAGCAGAGTTTTATCCAAGGACTGTTTCGACGGACAGACGTCGTTTCTGCAACCCCACCTGTCATCCCTAGAACTAAAAGCATTAGGGGCGTGGGGGTCATCCCTCACCATTCGGGATGCAGTGGTTTCGTAGGCTTTGCCCTGCACCCGCCATACGGCCAAGCAGATCCCTTCGATGCCAAGGCATCAAAGGGATCTGAGTTGTCAGACCCCACATTAAAACCGGGTCGGGGTCACGAGCAAAGCCTCACGCGACTAGAACCTCGACCCCGGCCTCTACCTCTTGCACTGTTAGTAGCGATGAAGATGGTTTTAAGGGGAAGGATTGCAATCCCCACCGCATCCAGCCAGATCAGCTGACTGTTGGCAAGGGCAGGGACGCAGTTACCCTGAGGGAATAGTTCCAGGCTGACTGACCCATTATTTCATCCATAGCTGGGGCTGGATGGCCATTGACTCTATACGGTGAGATCATCTGCCTTTTGTATAGCATTGTTTTTAATCCAACTGGATGGCCAGCACACCCTTCTCACTGGTGTGGTTCAGTTGAAGGAGCCAGTTTAGTCGCCAACAATCCGACCCTGTGGCTGGTTGTACTGGGTTACATGGTACCAGTATCAGTGAAGAGCCTGTGGTTTATACAAAAACATATATGACGTTTTGTTTATTAACGATTTAATTTATTTGTTTTACTTACTTAATAAACAGGTCAATAAGATTTTACATCAAGTGTATAGTAGAGCAGCTGGTATCACGTAGTCATGAATTATCTTTTTACTGTCGCCTGGATTCCTAATAAAATTGTGTTTCGGACAACAGCGACGGGGCACAAGGTAAAACAAATTGTCTTACTCAGTGACTCACCAAATATATATATGTATTCACACAATAAAACCTCTAATTATGTCTTCGGATTCCAGTTCGTGAAATGCGTTCAATGATCTCACACTTTTCGCCGGTGCATCAGACGGCGCCTCGTTCCTCGCTGACGACCTCATCGGATACATAGACGTTTTTTCTCTGTAACACCAAGAACAATTCCACTTCCGAAAGAGCTGCAGAGAAGTGCAAACTGATGGTTGTTACCATTGAAACCATTGACTGGATCCGTGAATATGGGATATAACGTGAAGGACAGATGCACTGTGCTTGAATTACAAAGATCCAATTATAAACAAGAATTTATGAATATGGCTTCCCGTGATCTGAGTATATACTGTTCACAAGTATAAATATATTGTCAAAGTAAAAATGTTTGTTATCAACTTTAGTGCACCATAATACCAAAAACTGTTTTAGCATTTTCTTTTTATCAGAAACCACTTCAGCAACCTCCAACCATTTCCTGCTAACCTGTTTTCACACTTTTCAATACCTCATCGCAACCAATTTTATGTTTTATCAACACTCACTCAAAATACTTAACTTAATAACCTGTTTAATTATTTCTGAACTCGCGTCTCTAATCTGAATAAAGCCTATTCTTTTCTTGCTATTGTCTAATATTTATAAGTTCAGGATAGTTTCGTTTCGGGTGCCAGCTCTCTGATTTTCTTGCCTCTAACATCCTTTCGTGTAGGCGAGGACGATGCTAGCTAGGTCTTTGATTCCTATGTTCCTTGTATTTATACTGTAGTATATTGTGTAAAGTCTCTCAGTGTTTACAGTAATGTTTCTGAACATCCGTGTGGAATGATTGTTATAAGCAGAGGCTGAGAAACGTGAAACCATAACTCAATCAACTTCTAACCCAGGTGAGTCATTAACTTCCAAGTGAAGCGACTGTCCTTAATGTAGTATCACCGGTACATTCACACATCACCAGTACACAAAACCCCGATCACAAATGTAATGCTCTATTCCAAATTGCATTTTATCCTCGCGCTTTTCGGTGATGACAAAGGTTGTGTGTTGCATTGCTCAACTTTCTTTCAAATACGACCATGCGTTGTCGCGAAAATGAAAACATAGTGGTACAACTGATTTATCTTGAGTAACAAGCTTCCCTCCAACCACTATATACTAACTCAGTTGGTTTACTAGTCCACTCCAGGAACGGGGACAGTTTTTGATAATGAGGTACAGCAAATTGCTCCTCATTCACCTTTCTCTCCCGTGATACAACACTGTATGTCGATTATCCATCTTCAAGGTCCACCAGATAGAGTTTCAGGATGCACTTGGGTACATTAGATGATAATGTTCAACCTGCATTTCTTCGCAAGTTATATCAGAAATAAGACAAGAATGAGACCTTTCACGACTGTTTGTTTCATCATGACACGACGAGAAACGACACTCCCTGCTGATTTGTAAAATCATTGATTACTTAGGTATGTGTCAACTTGAAGCGGATATGAGGTTAATATAATAATTTAATAGACTTGGTCGTATACTGATCAGTCGAAGTGATATAGCAGTCTTCTCTCATACTGTGTCCTCCACTGATGTCCTCCATTTCACTAGCACCTGGCAACTTCGCATCCGTCCAACTGGTATCTACATATTCCCTTTCATCTTTTAAGCTTCCCATTACATTCAGCGCACGGTGATAATACAGTAGCTTTTGCGCTTTATACTAAATGATCGTTTATTGTAAATCTTTTAAAAGATGACCTTTGAAACAGGTATTTGTTCGTTGAGTTGGAACTCTCGTAACTTTGTGAGTAAGGAGACTGACGGCTCGGTGAGGGGCAGCAGCGACACACGCAGGGGGCAAATCGTGAGTTGTCGCTTCATCGGAGGGCGAAGCCAAGCGTGCATAGGGGAGGGAGGCGAACATTGTTACTATTATACAGGCCATGCAACTACAATTTCTACAAAAAGGACAACAATTACAACAAAAAATTATACCAATGACTACAACTACTACTATGAATACCACTAGAACTTTGATTGTAATATTAGTAATAATGACACTAATAATAACAGTGATGATAGTGACAATAACAACAACAACAACAATAATAACAATAATGATAATAATAATAATAATAATAATAATTATAATAAAAATAATGATAATGATAGAAATATGAGTAACTATAATGACAATAACAGTAATGATATCTACAAGGGCACTCAGCACGTACGTACCTCCGCCGCCGTCGCTATTTGTACCATTTTTCTTGGCCATGCGTGACCTCTGACTTTTAAACATTAAAAAAAAATAATGGAGTTGATACTTCATTGTGTTGTTTTTATGTACTATTCTTGATTTTTGCGATTATTATTATTGAAAAATATATAATACTATGTACATATATGCTTTTAAAATAATTACTTAATATTAATATAAGTAATTTTAGCATGTAGCGACTCACTCAAATAGTGTACATATTTAACTTTAAGTTTAGATAAAAAAATAAAATAGAGAGAGAGAGAGAGAGAGAGAGAGAGAGAGAGAGAGAGAGAGAGAGAGAGAGAGAGAGAGAGAGAGAGAGAGAGAGAGAGAGAGAGAGAGAGAGAGAGAGAGAGAGAGAGAGAGAGAGAGAGAGAGAGAGAGAGAGAGAGAGAGAGAGAGAGAGAGACTTTCAAAAATCATTTGACTAAAAACAAATTTTTTATTTCATAGCTGGGAAAATTCTTAAGTGGCTTGTCGACTTCCTTTCTGAGAGAAAACAATGCGTTGCCAGAAACGGTAAATCATCCAGCTGTCGAGATGTTATAAGTGTGTGCCGCAGGGTGCAGTACTTGGACCCATACAGTTTATAATATATGTTATCAATATCAATGGTCTCACCTGTGAAATAAGAAAATTTGCTGACGATACGAAAATCATGGGTAAAGAAACTACATCAACCGATAAACTACAACTACAATCCAACCTCGACATCTTACTCATTTGGTAAAAAAAAAAAAGTGAGAAATGAGATTTAATGTGAATATATTTCAAATTTTGCATATTGGGAACAGTAATCAATACACACAATATGCAATGAATGGCTCTGAAATTTCCAAAGTTAGCCATGAAAAAGACTTAGGGATAACTATTAGTAACGACCTTAAACCAAGTAAACATTGTTCACGTTGTTAAGAAAGCTAACAAACTGGTCGGCTTCATCAGAAGAACTTTTGAGTATAAATCTGAAAAAGTTATCCTTACGCTATTTAATCCACTTGTACGTCCTCATCTGGAATATTGTATTCAGTTTTGGTAACACTACTATAGAAAAGATATTGATAAGCTGGAGAGAATACAAAGAAAAGTTACTAAAATGATCCCTAGATTGCGAAACAAGCCATGCGAAGAACGACAAAAGGAGCTGAACTTATTCGGTTTATCCAAACGCAGGCTATGAGGTGACCTAATAGATGTATTTAAAAAATTTCGTGGCCTTGACGATATCAATATAGATGACTATGTAACTACCGATCTCACAAGTTCCACTCCTAACAATGGCTTCAAGATCATTGGTAAGCGTTTTACATCAAACGAAGCGAAACATTTTTCTTTAATAGAATCGTGAATATTTGGAATTCTCTACCAGCACAAATAGTGAACAGTAATACAATTTAATTGTTTAAGAAAACACTTGACAAACACTTAGTATCAGTTCACTAAGTTGAGTATTTCAATCATTACGTAATGGTTTTTTTTTAGTAGTAGCAATAGCCGTAGTTTACTCTTGTTTTCTCACTTTCTTATACAAATTCCATGATAGTTTGTCCAAACTATATGGTATAATTTCCTCTTCCAGCCAGCTTCGGCTGGAGGGAAGGGTGGGAGGGGAGAAACCTCCACTTCGCTGTCCTTTTGTCTCTATCAAGTAGATATTATAGTAGTAGTGTTGCCACACGGACAGCCTCGTTAGGACTAGTAGGACTGTTGCTGTCTGTCCTTCCTTTGTACTCCTTTGTACTCTCTCTATCTATCTTCTTATCACTCTCTCTCTCACTCTCTCTCTCTCTCTCTCTCTCTCTTTCTCTCTCTCTCTCTCTCTCTCTCTCTCTCTTTCTCTCTCTCTCTCTCTCTCTCTCTCTCTCTCTCTCTCTCTCTCTCTCTCTCTCTCTCTCTCTCTCTCTCTCTCTGTTATTAACCTTGTATCAGACTAGCTAAGCATGGTAGGTATGACGAATATGTATTTAGTATCAATATATAGCTCGGTCTTCACTAACATTTCAGGTGAAATTAGTATCAACACAAATGATATCAGTCTTATCGATACGACTAGCGTGGCAACAATAGTCGACAACTGGATTGTCATGATCCACAGAAATGATAATATTGATACATTAGATGACATTATCTTCATCAGTTTGACAAAAAAAAAAACTACGACTACAGAAATGTAGTATCCTATGAACAACCAATGCAAAAACTCGAAATTACTGCTGAAGGCGTCCTGAATGCATTAACAATATGAAAATAATGCCTGCGAATATTTTTTACTTAGCTTCTCTAATACGTTTTATAAAGTTAATTTCTACACTAGGTTAAGGACGTATCACTTTGTTTGGACCCTAGGATCTATGTGCTTTGGATTTATATGTAATTCTATGTAGTTCTCTTTAAAGTGAATGTTTTTTTTTCTAAACACATATTGTTGGATGATGATCGTGAGTGACTGCTGTCAAGACTCAAGACAGCTCTGCCACATCACCAAGATTTATCTAGAGCGAGATAAAAACATCACTGGCGCTAATAGTACATCTATGAACCACAGAACCTTTCAGGAAACTACGCAAGAGAAAGCATTGACCTCCTTTCCCCCGCATACACGAGTCTCATTTTCCTCATTGATTCCATCACATCATTATAGAAAAGAAAAAAGTCTGCAAAGAGAAATACTCAGAACGGCAAAGGTGAGGGGAGGCCAGCACGCACCTGTGATGAGAACACTCAAGACTGATTAAAAAGTATTGGACGTGATCACGAGTACGCATTTTTCATGTTTACTTCTCTCGGAGATTCTATCTCGCAGTTCTAAAAACAAAGGCTAAAAGGAACAAATGCCTTAACATCAGACATAATGTTTTGCAAGGTTGGAAGCGAGTGTGTTTTATGGAGTATAATATTACGGTGCTCGTTTTTATACTAATTTATATACGTGTGTGTTGTTCATCATAGTTTGGAGGATCACACGTTGGACTCATGATCTACAATCATTACCTTCCCCTATTGTGGTGTGGTTGTATAGCAGCGCATAGCAACCTCCAGGTCATTACTCTGGGCTCTTTCTCATTGCCCTTTGTAAATTATTCTCTAGTGCAGGGGTCGGCAACCTTTTCAGTGCGAGGACCAAAGAAAGCTTCTAGGAGTAGCCGGAGTGCCAAAAAGAACCCAAAGTGACAGTGGACAAAATTTTTTTTATAGAAAAGCAAGCAAACCAGTGACTAGATTACAAAAACAAAAATTGAAATACATGTAAGTCAGTGACCGCAGAAAGCAGTTTGTAACAATATGCAAAACAAAAACATTGTAGAGAAGCAGGCTTAATACGTCTACGGAACTTACTTAAGTATTATTACAGAATAAAATAAGAGCCCGAAGGCGAAAAGCAAGTGTTGTTGGTACCAGATAACCTAGTTTTCAATATTTCCTACTACTTTTTTGTATGTTAAAAAGCCTACTCCATGTTCTTTGTTCTTTCTTGTCTTTCTGTCTCCTGCAGAAAAAAACGTGACTATTCTATAATTATACGAATTCTTCTGAGTTTCCAATGTGTGACTAAAATGATCCATCTATTACCTGTTCGGCGAGTGACGTGTCCTACCTTATGTTCATTTTTGTATTTCAATTGTAGTCAAAATGTGTTCAACTTTGGTCTGTTCTCAAACTCACGATGTTCTCTTCCTACCTCTCCATGATATATTTATCATTGTTCTCTTCATTCCCCTTTGGCACTTTGAAGTTTTCATTCCAGAACTTTCATTTGACTGCAGGTTTTTAATCCATATATTAGAGATAAGGTAGAATGCACTGATTATACATATCATTAACCTTTCTGCTAACTAATAATAAGAGATTATTTTTCATAACACTGTTTTGTTTAAGAAAAACACTCCATTCTATCTCAATTCTTCGTTTAATTTTTTACACATTATTCACACTGATATAATTGATTAATGCCTGCACGACACGTCAACCTTCACTTATTTGTCTGCGGGACGAACATACTTCACATTTGTGACTTATAATAAATAGACATTGTAAAACATTAAGAAAATAGTAAATTATAGTTAAAGTGATTAGTTAGAAAGAAATGCAATAGAAAAGCGAACAAATTGCCAAACAGAGACGAAACTGAAACTGAGTGTGTGATGAGAGAGTGATGTTAGCAGTGATGTGTTGGCTGGTTGTGATGGGTGATCACTGGTGCTGGGGGAAGCAGCAGTGATGTGTTGGCTGGTTGTGATGGGTGATCACTGGTGCTGGGGGAAGCAGCAGTGATGTGTTGGCTGGTTGTGATGGGTGATCACTGGTGCTGGGGGAAGCAGCAGTAATGTGTTGGCTGGTTGTGATGGGTGATTACTGGTGCTGGGGGAAGCAGCAGTGATGTGTTGGCTGGTTGTGATGGGTGATCACTGGTGCTGGGGGAAGCAGCAGTGATGTGTTGGTTGGTTGTGATGTGATGGGTGATCACTGGTGCTGGGGGAAGCAACAGTGATGTATTGGCTGGTTGTGATGGGTGATCACTGGTGCTGTGGGAAGCAGCAGTGATGTGTTGGTTGGTTGTGATGTGATGGGTGATCACTGATGCTGGGGGAAGCAGCAGTGATGTGTTGGCTGGTTGTGATGGGTGATCACTGGTGCTGTGGGAAGCAGCAGTGATGTGTTGGTTGGTTGTGATGTGATGGGTGATCACTGATGCTGGGGGAAGCAGCAGTGATGTGTTGGCTGGTTGTGATGGGTGATCACTGATGCTGGGGGAAGCAGCAGTGATGTGTTGGTTGGCTGTGATGGGTGATCACTGGTGCTGGGGGAAGCAGCAGTGATGTGTTGATGTGTTGGCTGGTTGTGATGGGTGATCACTGATGCTGGGGGAAGCAGCAGTGATGTGTTGGCTGGTTGTGATGGGTGATCACTGATGCTGGGGGAAGCAGCAGTGATGTGTTGGTTGGCTGTGATGGGTGATCACTGGTGCTGGGGGAAGCAGCAGTGATGTGTTGATGTGTTGGCTGGTTGTGATGGGTGATCACTGGTGCTGGGGGAAGCAACAGTGATGTATTGGCTGGTTGTGATGGGTGATCACTGGTGCTGTGGGAAGCAGCAGTGATGTGTTGGTTGGTTGTGATGTGATGGGTGATCACTGATGCTGGGGGAAGCAGCAGTGATGTGTTGGCTGGTTGTGATGGGTGATCACTGATGCTGGGGGAAGCAGCAGTGATGTGTTGGCTGGTTGTGATGGGTGATCACTGATGCTGGGGGAAGCAGCAGTGATGTGTTGGTTGGCTGTGATGGGTGATCACTGGTGCTGGGGGAAGCAGCAGTGATGTGTTGATGTGTTGGCTGGTTGTGATGGGTGATCACTGGTGCTGGGGGAAGCAACAGTGATGTATTGGCTGGTTGTGATGGGTGATCACTGGTGCTGTGGGAAGCAGCAGTGATGTGTTGGTTGGTTGTGATGTGATGGGTGATCACTGATGCTGGGGGAAGCAGCAGTGATGTGTTGGCTGGTTGTGATGGGTGATCACTGATGCTGGGGGAAGCAGCAGTGATGTGTTGGTTGGCTGTGATGGGTGATCACTGGTGCTGGGGGAAGCAGCAGTGATGTGTTGGCTGGTTGTGATGGGTGATCACTGATGCTGGGGGAAGCAGCAGTGATGTGTTGGCTGGTTGTGATGGGTGATCACTGATGCTGGGGGAAGCAGCAGTGATGTGTTGGTTGGTTGTGATGGGGGATCACTGGTGCTGGGGGAAGCAGCAGTGATGTGTTGATGTGTTGGCTGGTTGTGATGGGTGATCACTGGTGCTGGGGGAAGCAGCAGTGATGTGTTGGCTGGTTGTGATGGGTGATCACTGGTGCTGGGGGAAGCAGCAGTGATGTGTTGGCTGGTTGTGATGGGTGATCACTGGTGCTGGGGGAAGCAGCAGTGATGTGTTGGCTGGTTGTGATGGGTGATCACTGGTGCTGGGGGAAGCAGCAGTGATGTGTTGGCTGGTTGTGATGGGTGATCACTGGTGCTGGGGGAAGCAGCAGTGATGTGTTGGCTGGTTGTGATGGGTGATCACTGATGCTGGGGGAAGCAGCAGTGATGTGTTGGCTGGTTGTGATGGGTGATCACTGCTGCTGGGGGAAGCAGCAGTGATGTGTTGGCTGGTTGTGATGGGTGATCACTGGTGCTGGGGGAAGCAGCAGTGATGTGTTGGCTGGTTGTGATGTGATGGGTGATCACTGATGCTGGGGGAAGCAGCAGTGATGTGTTGGCTGGTTTTGATGGGTGATCACTGGTGCTGGAGGAAGCAGCAGTGATGTGTTGGCTGGTTGTGATGTGATGGGTGATCACTGGTGCTGGGGGAAGCAGCAGTGATATGTTGGCTGGTTGTGATGTGATGGGTGATCACTGGTGCTGGGGGAAGCAGCAGTGATGTGTTGGCTGGTTGTGATGTGATGGGTGATCACTGGTGCTGGGGGAAGCAGCAGTGATGTTGGGTTTGGGTAATTGGAGTCACAAGTTGGTGTTGGGTGATGGGAGTCACAAGTTGGTGTTGGGTGACGGGAGTCACAAGTTGGTGTCGGGTGATGGGAGTCACAAGTTGGTGTCGGGTGATGGGAGTCACAAGTTGGTGTTGTGTGATGGGAGTCACAAGTTGGTGTTGGGTGATGGGAGTCACAAGAGATGAGTCACAAGTTGGTGTTGGGTTGATGGGAGTCACAAGTTGGTGTTGTGTGATGGAGAGTCACAAGTTGGTGTTGGGTTGTCACAATTGTTGTGATAGTCACAAGTTGGTGTTGTGTGATGGATACATGTACTGACGGCTGTATATGGGAGTCACAAGTTGGTGTTGGGTGATGGGAGTCACAAGTTGGTGTTGTGTGATGGGAGTCACAAGTTGGTGTTGGGTGATGGGAGTCACAAGTTGGTGTTGGGTGATGGGAGTCACAAGTTGGTGTTGGGTGATGGGAGTCACAAGTTGGTGTCGGGTGATGGGAGTCACAAGTTGGTGTTGTGTGATGGGAGTCACAAGTTGGTGTTGGGTGATGGGAGTCACAAGTTGGTGTTGGGTGATGGGAGTCACAAGTTGGTGTTGTGTGATGGGAGTCACAAGTTGGTGTTGTGTGATGGGAGTCACAAGTTGGTGTTGGGTGATGGGAGTCACAAGTTGGTGTCGGGTGATGGGAGTCACAAGTTGGTGTTGTGTGATGGGAGTCACAAGTTGGTGTTGGGTGATGGGAGTCACAAGTTGGTGTTGTGTGATGGGAGTCACAAGTTGGTGTTGGGTGATGGGAGTCACAAGTTGGTGTTGGGTGATGGGAGTCACAAGTTGGTGTTGGGTGATGGGAGTCACAAGTTGGTGTTGTGTGATGGGAGTCACAAGTTGGTGTTGTGTGATGGGAGTCACAAGTTGGTGTTGGGTGATGGGAGTCACAAGTTGGTGTTGGGTGATGGGAGTCACAAGTTGGTGTCGGGTGATGGGAGTCACAAGTTGGTGTTGGGTGATGGGAGTCACAAGTTGGTGTTGGGTGATGGGAGTCACAAGTTGGTGTCGGGTGATGGGAGTCACAAGTTGGTGTTGGGTGATGGGAATCGTGGGAATTTGACGGTGAAAACAGAGTGTAGGGGACGACCTTGAAGAAGCACTGGACCCCGAGGTGGTGAAGGAGGCCTCGAGGTCGCTCCTCAGACCCTCCTCCGCCTCCACCTCAAACTGTTCCACGAGAGAAACTGAAATAAAATTCTTTATGAAAATAATTACCAAAATAAGGAAAAGAGGATGGTGAGGTTAATGTGTGTTCCAGGATAAAGACTGATGGAGGTAAGGGCTAATGAGGGTTGTGTTGCCAGCTTTACGTTTCCTTCTTTTTGCTGATACCCAAACTGTAAGTAACACACACACACACACACACACACACACACACACACACACACACACACACACACACACACACACACACACACACACACACACACACACACAGAACAAACCAAACTATGCATCCACCACCACGCGATTAACTTTACAATCTCATCCCTTTTAACGCTTCCTATGATATATCGATAAGGAAGCGATTACTAGAAGGCCACGGAGAGAACTGAAGATTGTGGAAGAGAGGGAAGAAAGAAGGAAGGAAGGAAGAGAGAGGGAGGGAGAGAAAGAAGGGAAGGGAGGACATACATAAAGGAAATCCTCACACCCCTTAAAAAAAAAGATGACGGAGGTATTGGCTAAGAGAGTGAAAGGCGGAAAGAAAACAGAGAAGGTTGAATAGAAACGTGAAAGTCCAATTAGGATTTTTTACAGACAAACCCAAGACCAGAATATTGTTATACTAGACTTATAGCTTTCGCCTCTTCACCGTCCTTGCAACAGTCACACAACTTATTTCTTCCTTGTAATTAACACACAGAAAATAAGACTTATCCTAGGAAGGACGAGGAGAAAATAGATGATTGAAGATGAGAAAGAGTAAAGGATGTTAGGGTGAAGTGCATTGCTCTCTACTCTTCCCTCTGTCTCCCTGCCTCCCTGTCAACTTTACCTCCCCCCTCCAATCCCGATGTGGATGCGTCCTGTCTAGAGTGGTGGAAACAGTACCGTCTCTAGACAGGCTTAGATCTCTCACATATCACATAACCAGCTCAAAGGGGACAGTAACTGCTCCTTGTCAGTGAAATTAATTTAGCGACCTGAGCAAGATTCGAACCCAAGCCTTGTCAGGCGAAATCGTTAACCACTGAACAACAGGAGCGTTGTGTGTGTGTGTGTGTGTGTGTGTGTGTGTGTGTGTGTGTGTGTGTGTGTGTGTGTGTGTGTGTGTGTGTGTGTGTGTGTGTGTGTGTGTGTGTGTGTGTGTGTGTGTGTGTGTGTGTGTGTGTGTGTGTGTGTGTGTGTGTGTGTGTGTGTGTGTGTGTGTGTGTGTGTATGTGTGTGTGTGTGTTTGCTCTGATTTTCATGACCCTTTACGAGCTTGCATAACTTTTCTTCCGCGCCGTTCTCATGTCATGAAGTTCACCCTATAGACACTGCACCTACTCTTCTCCAAATCCACTCACCTACCCTCCAACCCCTTTTCCTATCGGTTTCCCATATGATAAATCGTCTACATTCAGTCTGTGTAGTGTAAAGGAAGAGGTTTGTATTTGAGTCTTTACTGTAGCTGTCCCATTTATTCTTATATTTACCCAAACAAAAAAGTAACTATTGTCTATACCAGTTTCTTTACACCGAAAGTTAGTGATAGTAATTTACTGTGAATGACTATGAAGGTTTATGTTTTTAGAGAGAGAGTCACTGGATTATATGTTTCTGCCTAACTGTCAGATTCTCCGGCTAATCTGTATTAATACTGTGTAGGAGCGTTTAATTACCTGCCTCTGCCTGCACACGGAGAGGAACAAGTCTAGCGTTATGCACTTAACTAATATATTCAAAATTTCTATAACATACCTAAACGAATAATTAATTCACGTGCCACTCATATGGAAGCTTAAGGTGAGACAAATAAAGGTAAGCGTGCAATATCATATAACATACCGTATACAAGAATATTATGATGGAGTGGTGTATGCACATTATAATTTTATTACCTTCTGTGCATGTGTTAAGTTAGTCACACATATCCTACCGGAGATATTGCAATGGCTAAAACAATCACTGTTACTTCCCTTACTGTCGCTCTTACAAAATATCGTCCAACTTTGGGAGGGTGGATGGATGGCTTGGACTAGGCGGGCTGAGCTGATTATCGATTGTTTTTATCCAGGTCCGTGAGACGCCGCAGCGAGTTAGGTCATTAAATAAACTTTATAATATATATCAAGACTGAACAATAATGATATAGCCTCGTGTATAAAATTCATGGTATTTCTAACAATTAATTCCGGCGAAGTTAGATGTCCGGTTACAATAATACTTTATGAAGCTTGTCGATGGTCTAACAATAACGAAAGGAAAGAACAATTGCTTAAACTTACCGGAACGAGGACACTGTCCTGCCACCTCGCTTCCATAGAGTGAAGAGAGGTAGAGGAAGCTAACAATGGCAGAAGGCGGTTGAAGAAGGGTTTTGTCAATAATTACAGACTCATTCCAAACATGAGTCTGAAAAAGAGAGAAAAAAAGTGGAATAAACACAGCCGTAATCACCGTAAAATTTACGTTCACAGACTGTCCATTACGGAGTTCATTAATTTTCTAGCCAGCGGACCGCAACAGTTATCGACTGCCAACGTAAACAGCAATGTAAATTTTAATTGTGTAATCACAGCTCATTGACAGCGACGGGAAGGTGGCGGCAACAATTATCAGTATTATTGTTATTACTGTTATTATTGTTATTATTATTATCATTATTATTACCCTACATGCCAATAATTGTAATTTAACAGAATAAGTCTTCAAGCTATGTGTATATGTATAAAAGTAATTTATGTATGCAAAGAAGCAAAAAATAGGACCTATTTGGATGTTATGACTAAATATAGAGCTTCAGAATTATATTTTGACATATAAAAAGAAAAGCAAACTCATTAAAAGTAATAGCAAGAGATTCATTAATGTATTCATTCATTCAATGTATGTATTCACTTCATTTTAGTATTCATTCAACATGAATAAATAAAAAAAGAAATTCGGAAGTGGGTCAGCTGAGACCTAAAAATTGTTGCTTGACTCCACCAGATCGACGCCCACTACCTCCCTCCCTGCCAATCTCCCAATGATTTACCTTCACCACTTCTCTGACAGTAATCATCACCATCCCATTGTAATCATTAACGCTCTTGGATGACCTAGATCCTTAACTTCCTTCCAAAATATAACCTTGAAATAGTGTCACATTCGTCAAGATAACGAATCCTTTACAAGGTTTACACTTTCGTTTTCACAATGATAAACAAAGAAAATAAAAACAATTAATCCTTTTTTTTAAAGCTATATAAACAGTAGTTCATTATATTAACACATATCATATACATTGAAAAGGGATAAGAAAGAAAACTAATAGAAGGAGTAATATGGCTACTGATTAGAGTAAAAACAATGCGAATACAAACATACTTACAACTGGTTCACGTGAGAGTGGGTGACAAGGTAGCTTTGAAGAGAACAGGAAGACATGAGGAGAGGAGGTGGTGATGGGTTAAAGGTTGCTTTTGAGGGATATTGATGGTGGAAGTTATAAGCTCGGGAATGTCCTTGCAGTCTAGATATTAGTGGGTATGGTGCTAAGGTTAGACAGGGTGTGGGAGGCAGGGACAGTGGAGAAAGAAATGATGCATGAAAAAGGGAGAAGTAAAGGCAAGGTAAAAGGGAAGAAAAAGAGGCATTCTGAAAGAGACGTGATAAGGAAAGGTAAATAAAAGGAGAGAGAGAGAGAGAGAGAGAGAGAGAGAGAGAGAGAGAGAGAGAGAGAGAGAGAGAGAGAGAGAGAGAGAGAGAGAGAGAGAGAGAGAGAGAGAGAGAGAGAGAGAGAGAGAGAGAGAGAGAGAGAGAGAGAGAGAGAGAGAGAGAGAGAGAGAGAGAGAGAGAGAGAGAGAGAGAGAGAGAGAGAGAGAGAAGTAAGGAAAATGGAAGGATGAGACAGAAAAAAAGGAGCAACGGGAGAGAAGGTTAAACATAAGAGAAGGAAAAGAGAGAAAGAGAGAATGAGGTTAATCGGAAGAACTACAGATTGTCGAGAGGAAGTGTCCAGCGTTTATCTTTTGTCATGTCAAAACACATAACAGGAAAGAACAAAGGCAGATGAGCAAGTGCAATGTATTATTATTTGTATCACTCCACCTGTCTCCACCTACCCACCTACCCTCTATACCCACTCTCCGTCCCTTATCGTGCCTGCCGTGTGTGTGTGTGTGTGTGTGTGTGTGTGTGTGTGTGTGTGTGTGATGCAGAGGGAGGCAAACTATGTATATGTATTTATTTATTTATTACTATTACAATTTTTGCAGTCGTAACCAATGTTTATTTTGAACTCTTTGTCCATTTAATCGTTTGTGAACTTGGATGTATGCAAGAGGAGTGAGGGACGAAATTGTAGTTTCACTCTTTCCTGTTTCCCTTTCATTTACTTTTTGTGAAAGGAATTTTTTTTTTTTATATATGCAGTTGTTTATTCCATCCTCTCACATATGGGTAAATAATAATAACAATGATAATAAAAATAATACTAATAATAATAATAATAATGATAACAATAATAATAATAATGTTAATAATAATAATAATAATAATAATAATAATAATAATAATAATAATAATAACAATAATAATAATAATAATAATAATGATAACAATAATAATAATAATATTAATAATAATAATAATAATAATAATAATAATAATAATAATAATAATAATAATAATAATAATAATAATAATGATAATAATAATGATAATAATAATAATAATAATAATAATAATAATAATAATAATAATAATAATAATAATAATAATAATAATAATAATGATAATAATAATAATAATAATAATAATAATAATAGTAATAATAATAATAATAATGATAACAATATTTGAAATTCCTTACCAGCACAAAACAATTATACTTATATATATATATATATATATATATATATATATATATATATATATATATATATATATATATATATATATATATATATATATATATATATAATGAGAATAACTACCCTAATATGGTTACGTAATCAAATTGTATATTCTGAATATATACTTTGATGAATGGAGACAAATTGATCATAATGTCCTCGAATGATATTTTGTTATGTATACAAGAAATAAATGAAGTCGCATATCCCGCAATTAAAATTTGATATTGCAAACAGTAATGTATACAAACAATATTATTAATTATCTGGTCTCAGAATGTGGTGTGACTTTCTTTTTTTATCTTCAAACTTTCATGTAGTTGTATGATTACGAGGTTGGTTGGCGGTATGTGTTGAAACAAATTCAGATGCTCATGTAGCTCACTCATATATGTTGATTATTCAAGCCTAATGCTGTCATCAGTATTACTATCCTACAATGACAAAACAAACTAAAATGGAATTTGCTTTCTGAACAGTTTACTCACAGCGTGTTTGTAGTGGAAATTTGCCTTTTTATTGTTCCGGTGAGATACATTATTCAACTCATATACATATAGTGAGAGGAGAATGTTTCATGTCAAATTAACACGAGTTAATAGGATCATAAATCTCGTAGTTATGAGTGAGAAATTGCTCTACTAATATGTTCTCTGGTTCACATATTGTCTGTAAATTATTAGATACGCACATACGACTACAAAATATTCCTTCGTGGAAACATAATCACCAAAAAAAGGAACACATGCCAAATATCCCTGAACAGAGCATGCTTAGTATAAACACGAGATGCGATATATTTGCATTCATCGACTTCATGATATGGAGAAGATAACTCATGGATATTGATCATGAAATACCGCAGGAAAGGCAACATTTGTGTGAAAGACGTCTATGCTTTACACAATGTTCATACCACTACTTTTTCAAGCCAGTTTATTTTTTGTTTGTGGAAAAAAAAAAAAAATTTTGATGTGAAAAAATGGAAAAAAAAAATTTGATCAGAACCTCAGCAGTCTGATTAGGTTTTGAAGGTGAGTGTAGAATCATAATTTAACTTAACAGGCGTCTGTATTATTAACTTGTATCGAGTAAATTACAAAACACAGATTTGATTTCAGACTAGCAAAATTTAAAAATAAAACAGTAGCATTTGACTTCAGGATAGGCCTAAACCAAAAAAAAACAGGTTTCAATGAGCATTAGGAACGCTATTATTTCCATTTAATCTCAGTATAACGTAAAGGAAAAAATAAAAAATAAACAAGGGGAAAAAAACCTCGGCATTATTAGGCCAGGCATTTTTTTTGCAGCCATAGAGGTGATTAATTTCTAACTAGTGTATGAATATATGATAGTAATATGATGAACTTTATAAGACACTATCATCAGTGCAGGTGTGGAAGTACTAATTCCTTGACTGAGCAGCCTTCAGAAATGATAGACAAAGTGTGTATAATCCATGGTTATCGTATATGCTTACTCACAATTATATGAGATTATGAAACAGTAGACAAGTGCAAAACCCTAGAGCAGCTTTTGTATTAACCAAAATAAATGTGTTGAGGACTTAATATGCCAATTAAGTAAAGGAAGAAAAATACAACTAAGAAAATACAACATCGAAGCTCCCAAGGTAATGCATAACAAGGAACTAATTGTGGATAGGTAAGCCGCGGTGGAAATAAAGAATAGATGAAGTATTGAGCGAATAAACAAATAAAAACATAATGAAATATAAGCCTCTGTAGGCTTCGGAAAATCATGAATTTATCATAGACTAGTATGAAATAGGCATTGCAAAAGCCTTCAAAGACTGAATATATAAATACATTATATCGCTATGCCATACATAATGAAATTAGGCTTAGTGTATATATGTATAGCTTTCTGCATGTGATCAGATCAACCATGTATGCTGTCGAATTCAGAAGTAATCAACATCAACATACATAACTCCATTCTGCCTCTCATGAAAATATAAGATACAAGGCTTCACCCTCCCATTCAAGGTTAGATAGCTATAATTATTAGTTTCATCAGTAAACACTATTTCTATTAGATGTACTCTTAATGATGATCAGAACCATGTATATTACTTACCAAAAATATACTAACAACAAAAGCTTGGCTTCTAGCAATCGATTGCAAAATAATTAAATTAACAAAATGAGGCTTAACGAAAATTCTTTAAGTTTTGCAAAGCAGAAAAATGATGAAGTTTTCTATAAATTTTCAAACATGCTAAAAAAACACACAAAGAAAAAAAGTTGGTAACCACAAATCTGCAAAATATTTTTTTCTCCTTTTTTACCTTACCTTGCATGTAACATCATTTAGGTCTCGTCACAGCCCCAAGGCAATTTCTGGTTTTTTTTCTTTCACTAAGGAATTCGGTTTTCCACTTACTGACAATGATAATGGTTTTATACATAAAACAATTGCATTTTTTTGAAGATCTTGTAAGCAGTTGAATGTTGTGCATTAATGTTTCATGTTCACATGTTTTCGTCTTGGTTCACTAAATACCATGTTTCCGATTTCTTTCTTTTGTTTTTTCACTTCAATCATTCTTCAAGCAAATATATAATCTTGGGTTGAAACAGTGATACTATCAACACTTTCATTAAAACTAACCCTTGGTTATGCAGCTCAGTTTTAACTCGTCCCATAATTCATAACGTTGAAGTTCATCCTCACTATTACGGATCTGTTTTCAACCTAATTCCAGCAAAACAACTTTGGCGGGTTTGAGATTAAATATGAACCATTTAATTTTTGTCATTGTTAACGGCAGAAAAGGAAAGGGAAATGTATAGGAGGAAGGGACGGTAATTGTTGTCAGTAGGGTGCAACGCACATTTTCTTATTTTCCTTATCCTTCTTTTTATCCTCGTCGTCGTTCTCTTTAAATCCCTCATACTTTTCCTCTTCTTCTTCTTCTTCCTCCTCTTCTTCTTGTTCTTGGTCTTGTTCTTGTTCTTGTTCTTGTTCTTGTTCTTGTTCTTGTTCTTGTTCTTGTTCTTCTTCTTCTTCTTCTTCTTCTTCTTCTTCTTCTTCTTCTTCTCTTCTTCTTCTTCTTCTTCTTCTTCTTCTTCTTCTTCTTCTTCTTCTTCTTCTTCTTCTTCTTCTTCTTTTTCTTTTTCTTTTTCTTTTTCTTTTTCTTTTTCTTTTTCTTTTTCTTTTTCTTTTTCTTTTTCTTTTTCTTTTTCTTTTTCTTTTTCTTTTTCTTTTTCTTTTTCTTTTTCTTTTCTTCTTCTTCTTCTTCTTCTTCTTCTTTT
>JAXIVD010001660.1:51653-78906 GCA_036785275.1 Cancer borealis
AAACCTTCAGTAACCAGATAATCTCTCCTCTCTCTCTCTCTCTCTTCTCTCTCTCCTCTCTCTCTCTCTCTCTCCTCTCCTCTCCTCTCCTCTCTCTCTCTCTCTCTCTCTCTCTCTCTCTCTCTCTCTCCCTCTCTCTCTCTCTCTCTCTCTCTCTCCTCTCTCTCTCTCTCTCTCTCTCTCTCTCTCTCTCTCTCTCTCTCTCTCTCTCTCTCTCTCTCTCTCTCTCTCTCTCTCTCCTCTCTCTCTCTCTCTCTCTCTCTCTCTCTCTCTCTCTCTCTCTCTCTCTCTCTCTCTCTCTCTCTCTCTCTCTCTCTCTCTCTCTCTCTCTCTCTCTCTCTCTCTCTCTCTCTCTCTCTCTCTCTCTCTCTCTCTCTCTCTCTCTCTAGCGACCAGATCATGTCAGATAATCATCACAGGCTCACATGTGTTTCAATAAGGAGTCTTGAAGTAAAGTTGACAGGGAGGCAGGAGACAGAAGGAAGAGTAGTGAGCAATGCACTTCACCCAAACATCCTTTACTCTTTCTCGTCTCCAATCATCTATTTTCTCCTCGTCCTTCCTAGAGTGAGTCTTATTTGTGTTAATTACAAGGAAGAAATAAGTTGTGTGACTGTTGCAAGGACGGTGAAGAGGCGAAAGCTATAAGTCTAGTATAACAATATTCTGGTCTTGGGTTTGTCTCTGTAAAAAATACTAATTGGACTTTCACGTTACTATTCAATCTTCTCTGTTTTCTTTCGGTCTTTCACTCTCTTAGCCAATACCTCCGTCATCTTTTTTTTAAGGGGTGTGAGGATTTCCTTTATGTATGTCCTCCCTTCCCTTCCCTTCCTTCTCTCCCTCTCTCTTCCTTCCTTCCTTCTTCCCTCCCTTCCACAATCTTCAGTTCTCTCCGTGGCCTTCTAATACTTGCTTCCTTATCGATATATCATAGGAAGTGTTAAAAGGGATGAGATTGTAAAGTTAATCGCGTGGTGGTGGATGCATAGTTTGGTTTGTTCTGTGTGTGTGTGTGTGTGTGTGTGTGTGTGTGTGTGTGTGTGTGTGTGTGTGTGTGTTACTTACAGTTTGGGTATCAGCAAAAAGAAGGAAACGTAAAGCTGGCAACACAACCCTCATTAGCCCTTACCTCCATCAGTCTTTATCCTGGAACACACATTAACCTCACCATCCTCTTTTCCTTATTTTGGTAATTATTTTCATAAAGAATTTTATTTCAGTTTCTCTCGTGGAACAGTTTGAGGTGGAGGCGGAGGAGGGTCTGAGGAGCGACCTCGAGGCCTCCTTCACCACCTCGGGGTCCAGTGCTTCTTCAAGGTCGTCCCCTACACTCTGTTTTCACCGTCAAATTCCCACGATTCCCATCACCCGACACCAACTTGTGACTCCCATCACCCGACACCAACTTGTGACTCCCATCACCCAACACCAACTTGTGACTCCCATCACCCAACACCAACTTGTGACTCCCATCACCCAACACCAACTTGTGACTCCAAACACCCGACACCAACTTGTGACTCCCATCACCCGACACCAACTTGTGACTCCCATCACCCAACACCAACTTGTGACTCCCATCACACAACACCAACTTGTGACTCCCATCACCCAACACCAACTTGTGACTCCCATCACCCAACACCAACTTGTGACTCCCATCACCCGACACCAACTTGTGACTCCCATCACCCGACACCAACTTGTGACTCCCATCACCCAACACCAACTTGTGACTCCCATCACCCAACACCAACTTGTGACTCCCATCACACAACACCAACTTGTGACTCCCTGCACCCAACACCAACTTGTGACTCCCATCACCCAACACCAACTTGTGACTCCCATCACCCGACACCAACTTGTGACTCCCATCACCCAACACCAACTTGTGACTCCCATCACCCGACACCAACTTGTGACTCCCATCACCCAACACCAACTTGTGACTCCCATCACCCGACACCAACTTGTGACTCCCATCACCCAACACCAACTTGTGACTCCCATCACCCAACACCAACTTGTGACTCCCATCACCCGACACCAACTTGTGACTCCCATCACCCGACACCAACTTGTGACTCCCATCACACAACACCAACTTGTGACTCCCATCACCCAACACCAACTTGTGACTCCCATCACACAACACCAACTTGTGACTCCCATCACACAACACCAACTTGTGACTCCCATCACACAACACCAACTTGTGACTCCCATCACCCAACACCAACTTGTGACTCCCATCACACAACACCAACTTGTGACTCCCATCACCCAACACCAACTTGTGACTCCCATCACCCAACACCAACTTGTGACTCCCATCACACAACACCAACTTGTAACTCCCATCACCCAACCAACACATCACTGCTGCTTCCCCCAGCATCAGTGATCACCCATCACCCAACCAACACATCACTGCTGCTTCCCCCAGCATCAGTGATCACCCATCACAACCAGACTCCACATCACTGCTGCTTCCCCCAGCATCAGTGATCACCCATCACAACCAGACTCCACATCACTGCTGCTTCCCCCAGCATCAGTGATCACCCATCACAACCAGACTCCACATCACTGCTGCTTCCCCCAGCATCAGTGATCACCTATCGCAAACAGCCAAATCATCACTGCTGCTTCCCCCAGCATCAGTGATCACCCATCACAACCAGCCAACACATCACTGCTGCTTCCTCCAGCACCAGTGATCACCCATCACAACCAGACTCCACATCACTGCTGCTTCCCCCAGCACCAGTGATCACCCATCACAACCAGCCAACACATCACTGCTGCTTCCCCCAGCATCAGTGATCACCCATCACAACCAACCAACACATCACTGCTGCTTCCCCCAGCACCAGTGATCACCCATCACAACCAGACTCCATATCACTGCTGCTTCCCCCAGCACCAGTGATCACCCATCACATCACAACCAGCCAACACATCACTGCTGCTTCCCCCAGCATCAGTGATCACCCATCACAACCTGCCAACACATCACTGCTGCTTCCCCCAGCATCAGTGATCACCCATCACAACCAGCCAACACATCACTGCTGCTTCCCCCAGCATCAGTGATCACCCATCACAACCAAACTCCACATCACTGCTGCTTCCCCCAGCATCAGTGATCACCCATCACAACCAGCCAACACATCACTGCTGCTTCCCCCAGCACCAGTGATCACCCATCACAACCAGCTAACACATCACTGCTGCTTCCCCCAGCACCAGTGATCACCCATCACAACCAGCCGACACATCACTGCTGCTTCCCCCAGCACCAGTGATCACCCATCACAACCAGCCAACACATCAACACATCACTGCTGCTTCCCCCAGCACCAGTGATCACCCATCACAACCAGCCAACACATCACTGCTGCTTCCCCCAGCATCAGTGATCACCCATCACAACCAGCCAACACATCACTGCTGCTTCCCCCAGCACCAGTGATCACCCATCACAACCAGCCAACACATCACTGCTGCTTCCCCCAGCACCAGTGATCACCCATCACAACCAGCCAACACATCACTGCTGCTTCCCCCAGCACCAGTGATCACCCATCACAACCAGCCAACACATCACTGTTGCTTCCCCCAGCACCAGTGATCACCCATCACAACCAGCCAACACATCACTGCTGCTTCCCTCAGCACCAGTGATCACCCATCACAACCAGCCAACACATCACTGTTGCTTCCCCCAGCACCAGTGATCACCCATCACAACCAGCCAACACATCACTGCTGCTTCCCCCAGCACCAGTGATCACCCATCACAACCAGCCAACACATCACTCTCTCATCACACACCCAGTTCCAGTTTCGTCTCTGTTTGGCAATCCATTCGCTTTTCTATTGCATTACTCTCTAACTAATCATTTGAACTATAATTTACTATTTTCTTAATGTTTTACAATGTCTTTTCTTTATAAGTCATAATTGTGAAGTGTGTTCATCCCGCAGACAAATGAGTGAAGGTTGACGTGGCGGACAAGCATTAATTTATTATATCAGTGTGAAACAGAGGCTGCCAATTGTTTGTTCAATAATGTGAAAGGAAATATTAAATGAAGAATAGAGATAGAGAATGGAGTGTTTTTCTTAAGCCAAACAGTGTTATGAAAAGTAATATCTTATTATTAGTTAGCAGAAAGGTTAATGATATGTATAATCAGTGCATTCTACCTTATCTCTAATATATGGATTAAAAATTTGGAGTCATATGAAAGTTCTGGAATGAAAACTTCAAAGTGTCAAAGGAACAATGCTAAATATATCATGGAAAGATAGAAAGAGAACATCGTGGGTTTCAGAACAGACCAAAGTTGAACACATTTTGACTACAATTGAAATATAAAAATGAACATAAGGTAATAGATGGATCATTTTAGTTACACACTGAAAAGAACATGGAGTACGCTTTTTAATATACAAAAAAATAGTAGAAAATATTGAATTGAGTATCAAGATGACAAAGAAGACATTAAATATAGACAGGAAACAGCTGTATATTTTATTTTATTCTTCATTTTCTTCCTCCCTTTCACACCTTCTTTTGTTCTCTTCTCTACTCCTTCCTCCCTCCTCATTGCTTTCCTATCCTATCTCTTTTCCCTCTTATTTCCTTCCTCCCTCTTTGTTGCACCTATTTGATATTGTATCATATACACCATTTATAGAAAATTATATATTTCATAAAGTTAGAAAGCTGTCATCATGTCATGGAATTACTACAACCAATTCTGAAAGTTATCATTTACTCCCACTCATTTCAAGATACACCTCATGATGACAACATTATTTTATCCATGCTGAATGTTAATCAATGTTAATAAAGAAACAGGCATTAGTATATAAAATATGTATTCACACTTACTTATATAACTTTTTACAAAGTTAGACTCTTCTATCATAATATAACATTAAACACATACAAGGCAGACATGTCATATGATCACAGAACACCAGGTATAAGAATATGATGATGATGATGATGATGATAGAGAGAGAGAGAGAGAGAGAGAGAGAGAGAGAGAGAGAGAGAGAGAGAGAGAGAGAGAGAGAGAGAGAGAGAGAGAGAGAGAGAGAGAGAGAGAGAGAGAGAGAGAGAGAGAGAGAGAGAGAGAGAGAGAGAGAGAGAGAGAGAGAGAGAGAGAGAGAGAGAGAGAGAGAGAGAGAGAGAGAGAGAGAGAGAGAGAAAAAAAAAATGTAGGGAGTGCAGTTGTACTGTAAGAATTGAGTCAAGCTCATATTTTTCTATCTCCATATCTACTTTTTATCCAACTTAATCTAATAGTCATGGATATTCCTTGCACATATCACCTTTGTGTGTGTGTGTGTGTGTGTGTGTGTGTGTGTGTGTGTGTGTGTGTGTGTGTGTGTGTGTGTGTGTGTGTGTGTGTGTGTGTGTGTGTGTATTTACCTAGTTGTGATATACAGGAAGTGGTGAGCTATGCTTGTTTTGAAGGGTACTGTCTCCATATCTCAAGTTAACTAGTCAAGTCTTAAATCTGTGAATCTCTTTGGCCCTGACTATTTCCTTGAGGCCATTCTAGATGTCAATACATTCATAGGGAATGCCATGTTTCTTGATATCCCTCAGGCATCTAGTGTTTCTTAGTTTCTTGGTGTGACTTCTTGTCTCACCTGTGTCCCAAACAAACAAGCAATACCAGTCAACTTTGTCTTTCTTTCATCACATAGTACACCGGTATCAGTTCTCAAATTTCTTGTCATTCATGCAAAAATAGTCTACAGTTTCATCTGCTTTTCTATTTGTTATTGTCTGTTGAAAAATAAATATTCTTGTTTCATGAATCAAAGTATAAGATGTGGCTAATAAACTATCTATCAAATTGTATATTATGCAAATTAGATAAATGTTGTCTTAAATTATATATATATAACAAAATTCATATTGCTATGTGTTGCAAGATCAACAAACTGTTATGTGCTGAAGCAAAGAAGAATCAAGAATGAGCCTTGAAATTAGAGAGTAAGAAGGAGGAGCAGGAGAAAAAGAGAAGCACACAGTCATAAAGTAAAGAAGGATGTATGAGGAATGGTTAAAGAAGGTGTGCTACGCTATAAGAGAAACGTCCAGAATGCAGAAGGTTGAGCGGCAGGTTGGGCAGGGGGCACGGGAGGACAGCCAAGACTCCGGGTGTTGTTGATCTTGACGTGAAGCAAACCTGTGTGAGTGTGATGATATGTTTATATGGTGGTGGAAGAGAAAGAGAAGGGATGTCTTATTAAACCTGCAAGTACTGATTCTATCTAACAATATGCAACATTTCCTTTGACAGAAATAAGCAAGTGTCATTGGCTGTATAATTTGCTCCAATGAAGTCTAGTAAGATAAAAGCTTTAGTAATACAAATACAATTACTAATATAAATACAAATACGTACAGTAATTCTCCGCCAACCACGGATTTTCAAACTACGGAATTTGTATATAGTTAATGTATTTGACGGCTTATAAGATACATTTCCTTTTCTCTCAAGACTTCCATAAAAAAATTTATATGTGTCTTCCAAGATAGACAGATGTGGATAACTTGAGTCGGCAACAAAAATTGGCCTCAGTACCAGATAAGTAAAGAAAAAATAATATATTAACATAAAACACATCAAAACTTATTAGAAAAATTTTTTTTGTCCTAGAAAATATCAGTTATTCTATGGGAGAAAGATATCAATGTTGGGGTTCTAGATGGGAGCCCCAACACTCACCTAATACTTACACGATAGGAGACAGCTTTTTGGATTCTATTTCAAATTAACCAAACTGAACATACCTCACTAAACCTACTGCATTTCCTGCAATTAATATAACTTGAAAAGAAATATATAATAAAAATAGAAATCAATATATTTCATCTGGTTTTCAAATACCACCCATCAATCAGGCATTGGTTGAAGACTGTAGGCTGCTAAACATTATCCTATTACATCACTTAAAACATGACAATCACCTTATAACTACCATAGGTTAACTTGCTCTTCTTACACACACACACACACACACACACACACACACACACACACACACACACACACACACACACACACACACACACACACACAACACATAAAAAGAAACACTCACCATTTACTGAGGCAGGACACACACCACATGGGTCGACAGTGGCATTCCTGACATTCATTATTGCCTCCTGGGAAACCACAGCGCCGCTTCAAGGTTACATTTGCTGTGATCTGCTGACAACTAAAGCAGAGATCCCTCTCCTTTATGGTGAGAGAGAGAAGCAGGAGGAAAAAGAGAAAAAACATTACACAATGAAGTATTCAAGTACAATATATTTCAATAATTAATCCCCATAACCCCTCGTCTATGTGTACTTATGTATGAAAAGGTATTTACTAGACTTTACCCCTTTTCAGCACATACATCTACCAACCTATCATCATTTTCATACGTTATTAAATTAATTCCAGAATATCTCCCTTTCCCTATTGTTCCCTGTTGCTGTTTTCACATTCAAAGACTAGATATGTGCAGACAGAAGCATACCTTATGGACCCTATTTTACACTTAGCCAATACTATCCTTCATCTTTCCATCCATATCCAGTTACACTTCTCCATACTCTTTCTGATAAAAGGAATACAATACATTCTTTTACCTCCTCCACTATATCCTTTCTCTAAACCTGATATTTTCAATTATGTATACAATATAGTAATCTCACTTTACCTCCATGATCGCTTAAGTGGTCTGTTATCCATGCACATGAGGAAAAAATATCCCTTCCCTTCCTAGGTGCTTTCAAGACCAAGATCATATAGGAAAAAGTAGTCCTCAATGCAGAATAATGGAGAAATAATACAACAATTGAGTTTTTTACACTAGACATCAGAAACAATACAAGATTGGGCCTCACAGTGTTAGGGATTGTGACAGTAGGGTTGAGGCGGATGGTCTGGGTGAAGGTGTCAAGGAAGACGTCAGAAAGGCTCCGCTGGACCACAATTTGGCGTGCATTGACTAAAGGATTGACCATCTTGCGCTCCAGCTCACTAAGCTCCATGGAACTGAGCCTTCTCGGTTAGAAAAAAGAAGAAGTTATATGGTGCTAAAATATTAATATATATTAACGTGTGTAGTGTTTTTGTCAAGGCAGTCAGTATATCGATAGTGTTTAGTAGCAATGTGCAAGATCAGAGGTGCAGCTGCTTTGTGCATTTTGCACAAAACTGATCAATCATGGAACTTATCTAATATGTGTAATGCCTCGTGTTTTAAAACGAGAAATTGATCTAAAGGAGTTTTGTTGACACTGACTCTCCCATGACTACATATGTTAACACGACAGAATTTGTTTATTCTGACACTCGTAGCAAAGTCCCTCTTTGTTGGTTTTCCATGTCCTTCCATTCCATGATATCAATCACAGAGCAGTTGGATATATTGCACTTTAATAACAACATTAATTTGAACTATAATATGAAATAAGATACTCATTGTACTTTTTAAAAAGATGTCAGCAGCTGCCTGGTGCAATGCATGACTTAATAACAGACAACACTGACACATTGTTACTGACTTCTTTGTTCTTACAAATGAAGATAATGCTAATAGGACACATCTCCTTGACTAACTTGCAACATTATAAATAGAAAAGAGTAATTCTCAAATTACTAGAAGTCGCATTGGAAAAATGTCAGTCAACTGGCAAATATATGGCAATGCCTTTTATATGGCACAGATAATCCTGTTAAAGATTTTTGCACTTCTGAGGTCGCTAACTGTAAAAAAAGTGCTGGCAAAAGCAGGAGGAGCAACTACGGACTGCACTGTATCTTCAAGTCTATATTGAAGTAATAATTAAAATCTAATGAACCAATTCTATTATGCAGAATTTATCCCAATCCACAAATGTACATATATGTAAATAATAGAACCAACAAAATACAGGACTCTCTAACCATTTGATGGAGAAAGCCAGCTGCTCCTTCTCTTAAGGGAGACAAAATGACAAATCAAGAAACAAAACCCAACTAACAGAGATAATCCACAGGAGTAATTCAAACCAACAAAAACCAGTCTCCTCCATACCTGATAGAGAAAGCAGGTACTCCCTCCCTGACAGGCTTGATCTTGATGGTGAGGAGCTGTGCAGGGGCAGGGTCAGGGCCATTGGTGGTGTGGGTGCCCTCCAGGGAGAACACAGCATCCCTCAAGTGTATTAACTGTACTCGATAAGATGTCACCTTCAAAAGCCAGCTGTCTGTGGCTACCACTTTGTACACACTTGAGATACCACTGGTGAATTTATCCACCCTGGCACGAGGAAAAAATACAAAGAAAGAATGGTGAAGTATGAAATAAGAGAAATTTGAGTTAGATTTACTGCTACACTTTATAAAAATATTACTTGTCGAATACCCTTAAAATCTGCTCCTTTATTTGTTCTGTAAAGTATTATTTGTCTTTAGTAATGTTTTCTGCTACCTAATGTACATTATCATATTGTATGTTTGATTTCTGCTTTGAATGAATTTTTCTTACTGACATGCTTCAACTGCTTTGTATACTTCCCGTGCTAAGATAAGTTAGTAGCATTCACCTTCTAAATTCAGTGTTAACATCTGATGCAACAGACTTCCAGGTTTGTGCAGAACTGTTAGGGGCATAGACAGCAAGACTGGCAGCCAGAGGATGACCACGCCAGCCATCACAACACCAGTTAGCCACAATCCAGCCCATAACAGCAGGTGGCAGCAGTGATAACAGAAGGATGAGGGTGGAGGCTTGAGAGTGAAACTGTACATCCAGGAAATCCCAAACCCATGGCTGTGTCTTCATTAAAGTCATCACATATCCTAGAAATACACACATAGGTAATTATAAACACATCCACCCACACTAGGGTAGCTTTATAGCCATGCCATTCGCTAGGCAATACAGTAAATTTGGAAAATAAGTGTATGCTTAATCTGAAAGTATTTAGAAGAAGGATGGATGGAGAAAAAGGAGAAAGTATATTACAATGAGAAGAAAGACAAAGATGCAGAAGAAAAGACATACACTAATGACAATGACAATGATGATGAAAAGGACCTCATGAAGTTGAACATACAGTCTGCATAAGTAACTGGGCATGAGTCTTACATCCTCTCTCCAAGCTATCCCACCTAACCACCCACCAGGCACCAGCAGAGTGTGGATAATGCAGGTTACAGCTGTCCTGCGCATGTGATATTGGATAAAAGTGATGGACTCGCTCCCAAGCCATTGATCCAGCAGTGTCTCTATAGTGAGTCCTGCTGCTGCTGCTTCATTGGGAGGGAACAGCACAATCAAGCCAAACATCCAGTACACCACCGTCACAAACAGCACTTCAGAGATCATCCTGGTGTTGTCTCTGCCAAAGGAAAAGCAATGGTTAAGAAGACAGTGAGGGTGAAATTGTAACATGAATACTGTATATCTCAGTGGATAAGACACTTGAATCATCAAAAAACATACCCAAAACCAGGGATAGTCTTATAGATCCAGTACAAAAATAGGGGTCTTAAAACCTACCAGCTATGCCCATCAGCTCAGTCAACATACCACCACATGCACAGTATGCATATAATTCAATCATCGGCATTGGTTAAACTACTAACTATCACTACGGATGATAACCTACATGTTGTATCAACCTTATTATATGCCTCACTGATAACATACTGACAATTCAAACGATTTACAGGTAATTCATTGTAATGGTATATCACCATCTGGGTCGTTTGGTGCTCACCGGCGACCTTCTTAACCCGTGGAGTGTGCAATAGGGGTTTCCTCCTAACAGTGTTATCTAGACCCTGAGACAGTTTATAGTTACGTGTGGTGTATTGATTGAAACTGCAAATTTACCCCATAATCTAACGTAAGCCATATCCTCATAGTGCTCAGTTATAGATAGGGCACGTGCCTAACTTTTGGGTAAGAAGCTTATATAACCGAGCCTAACCAAACCCAACATAACATAACATAATCAACCTAACATAACTTGAAAGATGCTTTACCAAATAAATAATAAGGCACAGGCCATAGGAATGGCGCATGCCATACGAATAGGGGATGACGATGGGGTACGGCTGCCGTATCTCTAAGCATTTCGTAATTCAGAAGGTATCAAATGTTTTCTATGACGGTGGTTGGATGAGGTGCAGACGCCATTTTCTTTCGTAGCCACACGCCATTATGGTGAAGATGTAAATGTTTACCCTTTTTTAAACTTCACCTCTGTAACAAAGCCACTCGTGAAATAGTTGTATGCTTTGAGAGCTTTGTAACCTTTCATTTGTTTTTCCCGTATAAAAGCTGGTTTGAACTACTAAAAAGTTAAATATATCTTCAAATTCAATAGATGGAAGTTTTGCCTCAGTTTTAAAACCATTACTCTTTAAATTGTATTGATCCTGATCCTGTAATAAGCGATTTTTTTCTTGGTAATGAGTTTTAGGCGGCATGTCAACAAGTTGTGCTCCAATGTGGCGGACCAGAAGTACGATGACATAGATCATGCACAGCCTCTATACTGTACCTGATTGCTCTTGTAGATGTGATATTAATTCCTTGGTCTCGATGATGTTAATGGGTTATATGGCGTAGATGTTGAGGCGTTTCCTGCCTCGCCTCTCGTTTGTTTATAACTTGACGTGGCGTCGAGCCTTTGACAGACGGACGGAGTCTATCTCAAATTCGGGATAATTTATTTTATTTCTTTTAATATAATTGTAGTTGGAATATTTTACTCCTTATCATTCTGTTCACTAATTCTACTTATATAATAAATAATTTATCTAAGTTCTTAAAAGTTATGAGCCACACCAAAGCAACTCGTAGGCTGCTGACTTCCAAATTAGATTGAGCATAATTATGTTAGATAATTGATCATAACTCTGAAGATATAGCAAGGCAATGGTAACCTTGTATTATCACCAATAGTGTTTATGGTGTTAGTAACACTGCAGTGGTAAAAAGAATGCCACAGGACTTCAATTGAGAGAGAGAGAGAGAGAGAGAGAGAGAGAGAGAGAGAGAGAGAGAGAGAGAGAGAGAATGTGTGTGTGTGTGTGTGTGTGTGTGTGTGTGTGTGTGTGTGTGTGTGTCAGCAACTCAATAACTACCACCAATAATATTTCATTGGATTGGATTACCTACTGCAGACGGCGAGTCACTTCCACTTCATATGACCCTCTGTCCGAGGTCGTTCTTACCTCCTATGTTCCTCTTTACGTGTTTAAAGAGGAAGCGTGTCCTACTTCCACCAGCTTCAGTTCAGTTCATAAGCGGATGCTCCCCCACCAAAAATTTAAAAAAAAATTCACGTGATGATACTATGCATGGGTGCAAACATTTATCTATATTAATGGAAGTCAATGCTATCCTTTTGGGTTTGTTTAGAATGTTATTGCTATTTCTATGTTTTTTTCATACATTGATCAAGTACCTACGTTATTTCTCTATCTATCTATCTATCTATCTATCCATACATACATATATATATATATATATATATATATATATATATATATATATATATATATATATATATATATATGTGTGTGTGTATGTGTGTGTGTGTGTGTGTGTGTGTGTGTGTGTGTGTGTGTGTGTGTGTGTGTGTGTGTGTGTGTGTGTGTGTGTGTGTGTGTGTCACTTACCTAAATAGTAAAGATACACTGCGGTGTCATTTGTAATTCTTGTATATCGCTTGAGAGGATGCTCCAAAACTTCACTACTTCTACTACTACTTCCCTCGGACACTCTCTCAAGATGGCAAACCTACTTTGTATTCAGGTGAGGAAAAAATAATGTTCTCGGTGCAAGGATAATTATCTTTACTTCTATTATAATACTTACAGTGTTTTCCATGGCTCAATATATCAAGTAAGGAAGAAAATAAATTAATTACACAACAGTTTAGTTTATACACGATAAGAGGACAAGGTTTTTAAAAATATTTGTTGATTGCACATGTAGAGTGAGTGGCAAGAGTTGAGTATAATTGCAAGTTTTTTTCTCGTCTCTCCCCCGCATTTCTTCCTCTCACCTTATCTAATCTCCTCCACCCACTATTCCAACCCCTAACCTCCTACTTCTCTCTGGCTCTCTCCACATTAGTCCACTTTCCTCCGTCGTTCCAGTAACCACAACGGTAAATCATAATGGCAAGTAGCATATTCAGAGAACCCGAGGGTGGAATAAATTGAACTGTGTTTGAATAGGGAGAAGGTTTGTATATGTTTCTTTGTTTAGAACATAAGAACATAAGAAATGAGAAGACTGCAAGAGACCAGTTGATGACCTAAACGAGGCAGTTCCTTGTCTCCCACCCTTGAAATAATCCAATATGTATCCATCCCACCTGTCATCCCTATCCAACGTTATTTCAAAGCTACCTATTGACTCAGCACTTACTACGTGTCTACCCAGTCTATTCCAATCGTTCACCATTCTGTTAGTGAACCAATATCTACCTATGTTTGTCCTGAATCTAAGTTTTTCTAGCTTGTACCCATTTTCACGTGTCCACGTTTATTTGGGTGTGTGTGTGATTGTTATCTTCACGTACTTTACGGCATGCTACGCATCGTGTACATACATATATATCCATGTTAATGTTTTAGACTGACACAGAACACGAAGCACCACAGAAGAAGGTTTAACTGAAACTCAAGCTGCACGTAGGACCTCGAATAAAATAGAACAGAAAATCTTGTTTTATGCAACTCAACAAATTATGTACTAAGTTGGACACGTATGCTCGCGTGTGTACTTACATATGCAGGCGAGAGACCAGACTGTGAATACAATCTGAATGAATCGACTTTGTGTGGTAAAATCAGCATCTCCACTGGAACCTCTTTACGGCCAAGCCACCTTTCAATAGAAACAGGTAATCCTAACAGTTCCTTCTAAATTCAGTGGCTGAGTAATATATGTAAATAACTCTTGGGACTACTGCTAAGAGAATGATCTCAGTTGTTGGGAGTTAGGAACCTGATCCAACACCACTTGGAAAACACATCTATTGGTAGTTTCCAATCTATAAACTTAACAGCATAAGCTTCAGAAGGGACGTTGTTATGTACTCCCCTCCACCTCGAGGTTAAGGTTTCCTATACTATCGCACATTCGGACGGATTTCGCAAATAATAATTCTCAAATAAATACTATATGAATATAGGTGTAATTTTCAAACTCATGATTTATCTTACATCGGTTCAGAACTACAGTAAATACTCGAAGTAACTTTGGTGCTAAGTATCAAAAGACCTTGTAGTAATTGCTTTGGTGCAGGAATCTTAAGTTAGCAGTGTTCGACGGTGTCAATGATTCACACTCCTGTACATGCTCAGCGAAAACAAGGAAGGAAGCTACACAAAGTTAACATCTACTTACTGGCGTCTACCTTGAGATTTTGTGATCATGTAGTCTGTATTCTTAACCTTGACTTCCATACCATAGTATTTCGTATAGATTACTGCTTTATACTTTCAGTGTTTCATGTTGAGGAAGGTCAAGTGGGACTCACGGATCTCATCTGTAGGAAAATAGACCACAGTAAATCTATCTGCAGAATTAACGGAAATGAATCAGGCCGTAATTACACCATAACTCACACAGTCCTCTATATTCTAGCATTCGTCAATTTGATAAGGCGAAGCTTTCAAATGTTCACAGGAGAAATGAGGAAGACGCCTCAAACACACTGCAAATGACCGAACACCTACTTACTGGCACAAAGTTAGGTTCATTACATTATTCTTTTAATTAAGTGACTTGGGAAGATGACTTCGTCGCTATGAGATCAAACACTCCCAGGTGCGCTGCTAATGTGGCATCGCCGGGCTGTACTCTTACTGTTGAAGTGCTAGATTGTACTCTTAATGCAGGAGTGCTAGGTCGTACTGTTACTGTAGAAACATCAGTTTGTATTCTCACTGTAGTCACTCTAGGAGTACCTTGATGAATACTAGGATGTATTGTTTTTGTAGGAGCAACAACCTGTTTTGTCGAAGGCTCTAACACCTGAGGCTGCTCTGTTGAGGCTCCCGATGATTGATGACCGGATAAAACCAAGAAGTTTGTTACACTTAGGTCATTGAAGGGTTCAGTGCCTGGAGTAGCACCGTCAGAGTGCCAGACCTCCTGAGTAACCACACTACCTGCCGATTGGCCGACCCTGCTTTGACTCTGTTCGAGAAGCACCTTGAGAGTTGGAGACACCATTAAGAAAGTGTCTTGCACACGCGGGGAATGGCTTGTACCGTTGACATCAGCACTGGCTTGCATGAAGCTGCCATCCTGTGGGTTGTTTGTGGGCTGCAAGGAACTGTTTTGAATCATGGCATCATCACCATCTTGTGTAGTTGTTACGGTTGACGAAGAATCACTTTGTGTGTCGTTGTTTGCGGTTGAAAAAAGATAGCCTTCGAGCGTATCATTGTTCATGAGTGACAGAGAATCATTATCGTGTTGAATGTTACCGGTGAGCAACATAGACTCATCCTCTAAGCTGGCGCCACCAATGGGAAGCAGTGACCCATGACTCATGTCAACACCTTGGTCTTGGTGCAGCGGAGCATTATTTGGTGATGACGTGGAGTCGGTGTTGTTGTAATTGTCATAGTCAGATTCAGTGTTACCAAGTTCCTGTGGAAGTGATAGAGGCGCAGTGACACGATTAACGCCATCACCTTGAATCACCGGAGCTTCGGAGGCGTCATCCTCACGCGGCCAGAAGCCAGGCTGAGGATCCTGGGTTTTACCTCCAACTAAACCTGGTCTTTTAGTGGCACTAGTATGAGCACCATGTCTCATGCTGTCTGAGAACGCCCCATCCAGGAAGTCTTGGCCATCGTCCCATTCAGCCAAGATGGCCGTAACGGTGACTTTGGGTGAGGAATCCGCTGCCACGGGTGAAGAAAGTGTTACAGAGCTTGGTGGGTGATTGTCGGGATGAGATGCTATGGCCTCTGGTGGCTTGGACGAGCTGTCTGTTGGGTAGTGAAACACCTGACGCCACGTGTCTCCGCTATCCTTATACGTAACGCCTGGAGCCACAGATGGTATTCTATTAGGAATGGCAGTGAACACCATGCTGATGTTGGCATCGACAGGGATGAAGGGATAGTGAATCTGACGCACACCGGTAGTGGTCCACAGGGCTCCACCGGAGTACATTCTCCTGACGAACGGCGGGATAGTGGTGGAAGGGGAGCCAGGACGAAGTGCGAGCTCAGTGGTCCATCTCAGAGTGTAAGGGTGTCGCGAGGGGTCAGACGGACGACACATGGACAGAGCAAGGTTGGTCCTGAAAAAAAGAACATCATTAGAAAGTGTAAGGAAATATACGAATGGCACACAAATAACTACAACAGCATAAGTTAACTAGTAAGGAGTGCAGGAGCTGTGAGTGATTAGGAGCTAAGATATGAACAAAACATTTAAATAGTGGAGTGTTAAGTATCATACAAACAGTCGAGTATCAACATCAATCAAGCGGTTGGATAAAAAATATTCATCTATAAATGAAAGCCAATGGGTCAGGTAAGGTACTTTTGAAGTTCCATTAATTGAAAGGGAAAACATACCCACGTAGTTTGTCTTGCAAATCTCGTTATAACAGTTTCATTCAAAAATAAATCCACATTGAACAAAACGCCATAACTTCGTATCTTATGGGGTAAAAAGGCGGTGGCAATATATATGCTACAAAACAGAAGTCCTGTAAGACTCTAAATATCTGTGATCACCTGTGAATATACCGCCTCGCCGCTTTTACACAAAGACGAGGCAGCAGCAACATTTGGGGAAAAAGACGAAGGGTTAGTTATTGAGATTTAGTCATATTAAACAAGTCATTTGCTGTACCTGATTGCGACATTAATGACATCATTGCTCCTGAAGAAGTCTGATGCCACAATGTTGGCCATGTGTCCCCATCGCTGCCGCAACCAGCGAGTGATGGAAAAATTCACTCGATCAGCGAGGCCGCGCGTGCCAATGTGAGATCGAAACAGTAAATCCCAAAGGGTTGGTGTTAGGTGAGCCATGGCCGCCCATAGACGAGGAGACTCAAACCGTTTGTTCATCTCCGCATCGAGGTACGTCCTAAGGTCATCCATGAGTTGAGCGTTAGCCCACGCCTGAGGCAGCGGCGGCCACACCCATGGCGTGTGGTCCGACACAGCAGGATCGATAAACGTGAAGACAACACGTTTCCCCATTTGCCAAAGGTCGTCGAGCGTGACGTGTGGGCCGTGACGGTTATTGACGAAGTGACCCCCTAAAGTGGTGTTCATGAGGGACAGCAGAAGCTCCATGGACCCAGGCAGCTTAAATCCAACGGGTGTGCGGTGGATGTCGATTATCACCGGATCGGGAGAGAGTGCCAGGAAGCTCCGCACGCCTTCCAGTACTTCCTGGAGTGGGCGCCAACGAACAAGGTCGTGATTAATCCACAACAGCTCTCGAGTTTCTGGATAGTAGGCGACGCGCAGGTCAAGGTACCTATGGAAAGAAAAATGAATGATGAAAGTGACAAAAGACTAAAGGTACATTTTAAAGTATCACCAAGAAGCGTCTGTGGCTCACCGGTTGCCGTAGAGGAGCTGTGAGATAATGTCCTCGTCCTGACACACCACCCAGGACGCCACCACATCGTTGTCATCCGCTAGGGAGTAGGAGCCAGCGTTATGCGTCCCAGGGAGCACAAGGGATCTCAGCGAGCGGCTCCCCAGTACCGCCCTACGAAACAAGCATACTTAAGTAAGGCAGTAGGTAATGAAGAAGATAAAAACCTTATTCTCATAGGAAAACGTCACAATTAACAGTTTTTTCAGAGGTGTTGGCAAAACTATTGAGAAATATGACACGTTGTTAAAAAAAAAAGTTCTTGAATAATTACACAATGTATCAGTGCTTTTTTTCATGCGACTCATGAAGTAAAGGTCAGTTACCTGTGGTCATAGAGCCAGGTGGGGTGTGAGGCCAGGCACTCTGCGGCCACACACACTCCATTCCTTACAAAACCCACATAAGGTCCCACGCACCCGCCACGCGCCAAGACACTCAACTGGAGAGAACCAAAGCACTACCGTCACGAAAAGAAAGTGTGTGTGTGTGTTGTGTGTGTGTGTGTGTGTGTGTGTGTGTGTGTGTGTGTGTGTGTGTGTGTGTGTGTGTGTGTGTGTGTGTGTGTGTGTGTGTGTGTGTGTGTGTGTGTGTGTGTGTGTGTGTGTGTGTGTGTGTGTGTGTGTGGAATACTTTGATTAACCTGCCCTTCTATTTTTCTTCCCAACTGGCCTCCTGCCAACCATCATTCTTGGCCACTCTCTTTTCCAGCAACCTCCTGATTAGCCAACCTCCAACACATTCTCCTGCCAAGCTATCAAGAACAGTGACCCACCTCCACTCTGGGTTGCGAGTAGTTGCTGGTAATCGTGCCTTGAGTGGCGAACGGGGTGTCCCAGAAGAGTGGCTGCGGCGCCCTCCAGTCACGATTAGAGGAGGGCGGCATTGTGGTGGGCAGCGGCCTAAGGTGAGGTGGCCGCGGGTCAGCCTTAAATACACCCACCCAGTCTCCTTCCAGCAGCCTCTCAGCTTCCCAGTTAACCTGAACGAGAAAAACCCAAAGAAAGGGCTCTCGACGTAATGATTCTATATTCATAAAAAAAAATACATTATTCCAATTATCTGTTTATACTTTTAGCAATATGATAATGAAACTAGTGTGCCAAAAGTATTGTGCTTCAGAGGCAGGGATTAAGTCTTTGAGCGAGTATCATCTGGATGTATTGAGTTACACACTCCAAAAAGAAAGGAAAACACCTGTCACGGTTAAGTGAATACAATTTAAGTGTCGTGGTGACGCCTTGCCTACCACAACTTTACCCTCCATCTGCTGGCACTCTTACCTGAAGTAGTCTGAAGTGTATGGTCTTGGAGTGCCTCTCTGGCGATGCCTTCAAGGTGGGCCACACGCGGATCCCCACCCCGCCCGCACCCACCAGGTCGGCGCACACCACTGCAACCACACCAGGAGTTAGATTTTCTTTCTCAGCTTCATTTTATGTCGTTCAATATTCATGCTATTTTACGTATATGATTTGTTTTTACCATGATTGAGCGGGCGTCATGCCATGCGGTGTAGGTGAGGAGTTAAGCAGACCATGCCATGCTATGCTGTGCTATGCCATGCCATGCAGGGTGGGATCATGAGGTCATGCTTTGTGGTGATGTTACGTGTCTGCATTGTGTTTTGATCTCGGATTGTTCATGGCACTGCAACGAAGTGTGGAGAGTGTAGCAAAACGTTCCCTCAGATATTATTGTCGTTCTTATTGTTTTATTGTTACTTCAACTAGATACTACTACTACTACTACTACTACTACTACTACTACTACTACTACTACTACTACTACTATTACTACTGTTACTATTACTACTACTACTATTATTATTATTATTATCTTTATTATTATTACTATTATTATTGTTATTATAATAATTATTATTATTATTATTGATACTATTATCATTACTATTATTATTATTAATGTTAATGTGGTTTCCCGGTTGATATCAAAATTAAGGCTATTATTGCCTCGTCAGACACAACTGTAGTTCTCGTCTGGGGCACAACACTGATGATGGGTGGGGAAAGAGAAAAGAGAGAGAGAGAGAAAGAGAGAGAGAGAGAGGAGAGAGAGAGAGAGAGAGAGAGAGAGAGAGAGAGAGAGAGAGAGAGAGAGAGAGAGAGAGAGAGAGAGAGAGTGTGTGTGTGTGTGAACGTTGAGAACGGAAAGAAAGAAAGGAAGTGGTAGGGGAAATATATTAAGGTGAGGGGAGGAGTAAGGTGTTACTATTGAAGAGAGGGGAGTCTATGTGGCACTCGGATTACAACAAGGGCAGTAGTGATCACTCCCAACATCCGAGGCAAGTAGAGATGCCATGCAGACATAATGGATGAAAATGATAAAAGGGAAGCTGGCATGTAGGGAACAGTTGCGGAAATTCTAATAAATTTTTATTATATGGATATCAAAAAAACTTATGTAAATAGGATCGCTATACATATTTCCTTGAGGAAACTTAACATCGCTTCAATCTGCATCAGTGTTGTGTACAATAGATAAATAAATGTAAGGAAAATGTGAATGCTGTCCTTTTTTTTTTTTATCACACAGGTGCTTGGTCCTTCTGGTCACATCCTTACGCTAACAAAGACGATACAGGGCATTAAGCAGTGCGCCGCAGGTTGGCTTCTATAGCAACTTCCACATAGCCTGCCGAGAGAGTGAAGTCACATGTGATAATGCTTATTTTATCCCACCACATGTCCCGAAGCCAACGAGTCATCTTGCGATTCACTTGATCGGCCGCTTGCCTCGGCCCACAGACGGTATCTGGCACTGCGTCCTCCGGCAGTGGTATCAATTGCACGAACAACATCCATGGGGGCGAGGGAGGCCCCTCCATCGGAAAAAGTTTCATAATTTGCTGATCCGATCCGTTTAGCATTTGTACATTAGCCAAACGTCTAGTTAATCCTGGCCAGAACAATGGGTGGTTAGCAGCCTGCCAGTGGTTGTAAACAACAATGAGACTGGCCTCAGTCTGCAGCAAGGCCTGCAAGGGAGCATCCCATGTGTGGACAGAGGGAGCCATCAACTCGCCTAACTTCTCTGTGATGAGCGAGATGCAGCCAGCATGGTGCTCGCTTGTCTCAAAGAAGGAAAACCCACTGACTTCCATCACCACTACCTCACCAGTCTCTTGAACAAAGGATCGCACCTGTTGCAACGAGTCCCTAAAGGGCCTCCACATAGTCTCGCCGAGTACCAGCCAATACAACTTCTCAGAATCCATTCCGAAGTTTCCAACGCGGAGGTCGATATAACGGTTGCCGTAGACCAGTTGCCTGTAGACACTCTCGTCTTGGGTAACAGTGTACTTCATTAAATTGCCGTCACCTGCTGGGACATAAGGGGCGTACGTGCCAGCTTCGTGTGCTCCAGGTAGAACAAGCTGCCGTAGAGGAATGTCTCCCAGTCTCTCTTTAAGCACTGACATCCATCTGGGATGAACCTTGATGCAGTCCGTCGCAAGAGGAGAATCGTCACGCATGTAGGCCGTCCACCAGCCTAGGCAAGAACCTTCCTTAAAGCTGGTATTGACAGAAAGGTGCGGAAAGCTGTGGTTGGTAAGATGGTATCCAGAGGCGACTTGGGGAATGGCACTCTCCACTGGACTTGACCAATTGTCTTGCGGATCACGGTCAAAGATGGCCACCCAATCTCCCAGTAATACCTCATTCACTTCCCAATTGATTTCAAATTGTCGCTGCGTCACTTTACTGTCAGAGGAAGTAGAGGTGAGCCCTGACACCCACAGCCATACCCGCGCCTCACCTGCCATCAACATCAATTAGTATTTACAATAAGCTGAAATTTAGTTAACATGGACAAGAATGTAGTTTTACACTGTTATGATAGAACAACAATACCAATAAGTCAACAACATTGTATATACTTACTTGAGTCTTCCACTTTGCTTTTACTACTTTTCATTGTTTTGTTGTTGAAGGTTGATGACCAGCGCTTGGTGTGGGGCGACACACTCTTCTTGGTTTCGGGGCACAATTTCCTAAACTTGTTGGCTTCCACTGCCACGAAGACAACATCAGAGAAGGGGAGGAAATCCATGGCGATTATATTGACTTGGTCCCACCAGTCCTGGCGGAGCCAATTGGTAACATTGAAGTTGGTTAACACAGCTGCTCCACGCAGGCCATTCCACTTGTTTAAGATTACGTCCATGGCCGAAGGTGTGAATTGCGCCATAGCTGACCAAAGGGACCCGCGGTTCGATTGCTGCGGAATACCAGAGTACAAGTAAGCTTCCAAATCGTCTATATTATTGACATTTCCCCAAAGGTGGTGCACAGGATGCCACAGGAAAGCAGAGCTGGAGATTTCACTGGACGGGTATGTCACTATCAACCTTTTGCCAGTCTTCCACAGGTCACTCATGGTGGGATTGGGCTCCAGGTCTCTAGGCGCCATCCATGAGCCAAAACTAGACTCCAGAAGTACAATCAACTCACTTTCACGTTCAGGATAACCGCTGAAGCCATGTACCAGATCATGAATGTCAAAGATAACAATTTCTTCAGTCTGTTTCATGAAATTCACGACATCATCAATATACCTTTGGAGAGGAGCGATGATTATTTCTCCGTGATTAATATAAAACTTTTCTTCTGTATTGTTATAATAACTGATTCGCATATCCAGATATCGAGCGCCGATCACTAATTGTTGCCAGAGACTCTCATCTTGCGTGAAAGTCCAGCGACCCACCACGTTTCCAGCGGCTGTCGAGATGAAGTATGTTGTGGCCCCTGTGTCATGGGTTCCCGGAATCACCACCTTTGTGAGGCGAGTGTCCCACAGATCAGTCTTCAAGAGCTGCATCCAATGAGGCCGCAACATCAAGCATGAGGAGTACAGTGCATTGTTGTCATGCACATAGTTTGCCTTGTATGGTAAACACGACTCTGATGTATCTTCAAGGTTGTTTGGGATGAGGGAGCCATCCCACGTTGTATTTGAAGTGAACCATCCATTAGATCCATCAAGCTCAGACGCTGTCAGCTTCGTCAAGACTTCTCCAGTGCCAGTATGCACTAATTCCAAATAATCTCCTTCCTTTACGTTCATGCCAAACCAGTTGACCACCAGGTATCTTAGAATTTTGTCATCCACTATTTCCATCTCTGAGCTTATGGACACAAACACACCAGAAGATGGAAGGCTGCATTCTGTAAAGCAGAGTAAGTCAGAAAACATTCAGTTCTGTCGGGTACTAAGAAGATGGGTGCGACGAACAGTATATTTTGAGTATTGTCAAGATACACATCATGACATCGGACACGGTGAATAAACACAAAACGACACTTATCTAGAGAACAAAAGTTATCTAGAACATCACACACAACACTGACGGTCTACACACTCATTACACAGAACACATTAACAAATATCTATACTCGACGGAGTTACACACAACGATGGACGGACACCAGACGCATGACACAAATAACATTGCATGCTCAAGCAAACATGCACCTCCCAGACAAAGAAAAATAGTTTCAGAAATCATAAAAAACATTTTAGCAATGTAAAAGTAAAAAGTTCATATCAAATCACAATAATGAAGGTTTAAACGCATCATAAGCAGAAGCCATGTTAAAAAAGGTCAGTGGAGGTATAGTGAACCGAGACTTACCAGTGACTTGAATAGTGTGGGCTAAAGGTGCCATTCCGACCAGGAGACACACCGTTGCTGCCGTCCAGACTGCCGCCATGGCCCTAGGTGAGAGAATATGCAGGTTAAAGATTGTTACATACATACGTCTTATACTATACAAACTTACTTGCATGATAACAAAGACCAAATAGATGTGAATGGAGAGTATTTGTTTACTACAATGACCGTCTGTCACTTGCGTTGTTAAGAGTTGATTAATTGATATTGAATTCAGAAGTTTTCAATAAATCGAGTGCTCAGTGTAGAGTCAATTAATCGAGGTTAGCCTACTAAGTATACATCCCACGTTTTTAATTATAACAAAGGTGTGTACTTTATCAGATTGAAGAGTCCGATAAATTGTGATGTGATTGTTCTATATTGTTGTTAAGAAAAAAAATATAACACAGTGAAGGCTTAAAAGATAATAAATTATAAATATTACGATACGTATTAGGTGTTGTTTTGAATAACTTTTTTTTTTTTGTACCTTTTAGTGTCTTCCTTTCTTGTGTTTTCGGAAGATATGCACCATTTGCATTGTAAGTTTCCTTGACAAGTGTAATTAATACTTCATCAGCTTAGTTTGATATATGAATAAGTAGAAAAACAACTGAGTAAAAAGATTATACGTAATTATGTTTGTCACTTTGCACATGTAGTAGAAATAAACAACCGTCCCAAAACCTGGACTATGTATAATAATAATAATAATAATAATAATAATAATAATAATAATAATAATAATAATAATAATATTAATTATTATTATTATTATTATTATTATTATTATTATTATTATTATTATGTACGATTTTGCAGTGTAAACCATGATTTCAAACATCATCTTACCATTGCCAATCCATAAAAACTATTGAGATAGTTGCCATTATGGCAACTCACCCATACCTTGGATTGGCGCCAAAAAGCCGCCAAGTGCAAGACTGCAAGTCACTGAAGTCAGTGATCTATAAGCAGTGAAAGATGTATCATGTCACTCCGTGCTTTTGACTGCTTTTTATCTGATTTGGACGTTTTCTCATTAGATCGCTCAAACTCTTGTGGTGGCAATGAGACATAAGCCTAACTTCTTTAAGGAGACTTTTACCTTCATAGTATCATTATATAAGGCTGTTTTTTGCGTCAATCCACAAGAGACAGGCATCTCTGAAAGAAGTGTGAACTTGTGTGAACTAGTGAAGTCTGCTTGTCAGACAGCTTCGCCTTTCTTATCATGGCAGAAAAATCCACCAGGAAAGCCAGCTAAATTAACTATCAATACTTTGAAGATAATTAAAAGACAGTTGACTAAAACTGTCATCCAGAGAAGTAAAGTAAAGTAATCCACAATTATTTGAAAATGTGTCAAGTGCAGTGAACCGTTGTATTGATAACACTTTATGAGTTACTCTCGCCGCCCCACGCCGCGCTGCCAAGAAGCCGCTGCTATTCCACACAAACACACACACACACGTCACGCGTTGCTTTTGCTATAAAGTGCAGTGCCTTGCCTTTGGAAGAAATGCGTGTGATCATGTGGTCTGATGAAGCAATGTTCGCAGTTACATGCATGAAGACCTGTGGATCAGACAAATACCGCCCACGAATGGTACGATACAATTTGATAACTGAACATATTGAAACAGTGATGGTGTGGGGCGCCTTCTCATATTATGGCGTGTGTAAATTCTGGAGAAGGGTAAAGGTGCTACTATGAATGGAATCAGATATGTGGAGATGCTATGCGACATCTTAGCAAACTTTTGATGAGTGTAAATCAGATTTATTTGAACAAGACTGCATCGTGTCACACCATATGAAAAGTGTTAAGAAATGGCTGGAAATGCTGTTTATTATATAAGAGATTGAATAGCACAGATTCTTGCCAATAGAAATATAAAGTCTATCATGAAAGGAAAACACATTTCAAAAGTTTCCTTCTCAAATTGAAAGAATCGTTAACCAGTGTGTGGCCAAACCTTAGTGATGATCTCTTCTACAAGCGTGCAGACACAGTTCCTACAAGACTGCAGGGAGTCATCTGCAGCAAGGGCAATACTACAAGATGGTAAGTGTTGCTATCCATTATGTTACTTATGAGAACATTTAATTAGTTATTGTGAGGTGTGCACTAGTAAAACAATGATGTATACCGACGAACAGACTAAGTGAATGCATACTGATTTTATTTTATTTTTTTAAGATTTTCGTTAAACATTTTAAATCACACCCTATCATTAATAGCTTCTACTGATCTGCCGGATTGAGATAACTGGTCCCTGTTCTATTTACGTTGTGCGACCTGCGATTAAGACCTAGAATCAAATCATCCATGACAATTTTCTTTATAGCCAATCCTGCTTCAGAGGTGGATTGAGGCATATCCAATATGACGGACGCCTCTGCCTACCTTTCTCCTGAGATGTGGTAGTCCTCTGTTGATAGTATTTTGACCAGTTTCCAAATAGCCTATCACAAGTTTCCTACAGGTTAGATGCGCAGCACAATTTGAAATTCATTCCAGCATCCAGAGTTTTACGGGAAGTAATTATTAATTCCCCTACAGTTGTTATAACGACATACTTAAAAAAAAAATTATGTTAGGCACGAAAGCTCACTCAAGGAGCTCTGTCCCATGGCTCGAGGTATGGTCTGAAAACGGAGCTGTCATTCAATTTTCTTGAGACAAAATTTGAGTTGATGGTATGATGAAGACTTAGATCACTATTGTAAATAGAAGAGGCTTTATATAACTCTTGAAATACTATATAGACGTAGTTCTACTGTTTGTATCAAGAAAATATGTTTTGTTTAGGAGAAACATATATAGAAATTAAAAACTTATGCCAACAAAAATAATAGCTAGGCTAGTCAAATTTTTCGTTACTTTCTGAAAACTAATGATCATATTTACATTATATTACTATTGTTAAGTGTCTCATAAAACTGTCTACAGGATACACTATTTTCTATGTTCTAGAATAAAAAAAATTTGCTCCGAAATGATAATAAAAAAAGAAGTTTACGAGGCATAGCCTATTATCTCTTAATGTTAATTCTCATTCATGTTTCTAGTATCGAACATTTTCATTGCATATTATCTCTATATGGGTATGACCTATGCTTACTACTTTTTTCAGGTTTATTTATTAACGTCCTTATTTTTTGTTACTGCTATAGAATTTGAATAGCCTTTTCAGATACTTCGCTTGCTACTTTTTCAGATTTCTTCGATCAGACTCTTTTGTTTCTACTTTATTTATTCCATCCAAAATTCGTACGTTTCAGTATATTTCCTTCTCATCTCACTGTTTATTTATTTGTTTATTTATATATTTATTTATTTATTTGTTTATATATTCAATTATTACGCAGATAGTAAGATAAATAAAATTGAAATGCTACACAAAGACAGAATGTGTGAATAATAGCAAAAGGAAACAGAAAACAACCTCGGTATTTTCCTATTTTTCCCTTTCGTCGCTACGCAATTATTTCTTCCCTCAGTTACCACCACCACCACCATCGTCATCACCACCACCACCACCACCACCGTCACCACATAACCATCACGAAACGTTTCCTCATCCCTGTCTTTGTCTCTTCCTTCCCATGCTGCCCAATGCACTGATAGAGACCGTAATTAGCCTGACAGTCATTTGTTTAAGCCACAACTCGTACCGTAGGAAACTCAACGTTATCAGTCATTGTACCAAAAGCTGTATGTGTGCAAGTCTTAAGTGTGGTGGAATATCATTATTATTGCTCCACTACCACCTTCAACACTCTGCGACAACGCTATCCTTAGAAATATCATCAATATAATCACGCCATCACAATCCTATTTATTCACCATAACATCCTTTCCTATACAAGTTG
>JAXIVD010001661.1:2500-47500 GCA_036785275.1 Cancer borealis
ATGCTGTGTGGAGGGGTGGTATGCTGTGTGGAGGGGTGTTATGTGTGTGTGTGTGTGTGTGTGTGTGTGTGTGTGTGTGTGTGTGTGTGTGTGTGTGTGTGTGTGTGTGCCCAGCAGGCGATGGTGGAGGTGGCGCCGCCGCCCGTCGCTTGGTTGGCAGGCGGCCGGACACACACACACACACACACACACACACACACACACACACACACACACACACACACACACACAGAGACTGACCGGTAAAGACGTGATCCCTCTGACATAACACAATACAGAGAAAAGTCAGTGTCGTTGAACCTTGAACCTTTCCACTTAGCCTGGGAAATGTGTCCTGATGCTGATCCCCATAGAGAAAGGAATTTGTGATGCGCTACAGAGGTGGGAGTGCGATGGAATTATTCAGTGAGTGACCTGTGCCGGACCAGTGTGGGTTATCAAATAGAGGTGAGGTGATGGGTCCTGTTCTGGTTGATAGGGGTGTAGGGGGAAGGGGTGGATGTGTTCGCATAGGAGTGGTGGGGAGTGCCAGGAGTGAGTGAGTGATTGAAGATCCTTGTGTAGTGGGTATGCATCTGTGGCACCTCTCTTTGAGTACGGACTCACGTACTGACAGATAGCACGTGCCTCACCACAACAACACACACGTCAAGAACTTAAACCTCTCACCTAGTTTTTTCTATCTCTCTCTCTCTCTCTCTCTCTCTCTCTCTCTCTCTCTCTCTCTCTCTCTCTCTCTCTCTCTCTCTCTCTCTCTCTCTCTCTCAGAACAAAGGGAGTTTTGTGGACCTAATGCCTCAAGGATCCAATTTCTCGAACCTTCACCTCGTGACAGCCCTTAACGATACCACTTCTTTCCTCAACTCTTCCACTTCATTACACAGCATCAGCTTAACCTTCGACACACTCTCTCGAATGCAAATGTTACACTTCATTCTTTGCTCAAGCAGCCAGGACGGTAATGTTATGCACCCATGCACGGCTGCAACACCTTCTCCCCCATCAACGGGCCTCCAATCCTACGCAGTGTGCCTGCTTCCCGCTCATCCTGGCGCTTCAATGCATTAAGGTGATCAGCGTGATGTCAAAACCATCCGTCTCACCGTCTTTTATTCTCTCACTGACTTTCATTTAATTTTCATCAGCGCCACTGCCAACAATAGCAGTGTTATACTATTATTTTAATGTGTAAGTTGACAAAATGATCTACAGTCTGTCATGTGAACCTCAGCGTAACTCATAAATGATCTACACTTCCTCTTTGATATCCACTTTCATAAAATAATAATTCGTGAAATGTCTAGTACCACAAAAAAAAAAAAAAAAAAAAAAAAAAAAAAAAAAAAAAAAAAAAAAAAAAAAAACCCACTTCTTCAGGATTTCCTCTTGATACATATCCTCCGATTCTCATTTTTTCAGGTAATCATATACACACACGTAACAACTCAAGTATCAGGGCAGGATGGAGAGATGTTGAAAGATGATGAATAGACAAAAGGCCCTCTCAACACCCACAATATAGAGGTGACGTAAGGTGTGCTTCACCTCGCCTGCCTGCCTGCCTGCCTGCCTGCGCATCTCCACCTTTCACGCCACCTCGCTGCCATAGCCTTGACGTCAAGGGGCATTCATTGGGCGGCACGTGCGTAGTTACCCGTCAAGGCGCTAATGTCCTTGTGTGGGGTAAGACATTGACTGGAAGAACCTGTAATGGGCTGAAAGGATCTGAGTTTGCATATCAAAGGCTGGATCAGACTGACGTGAAGCTGCATTAGGTTGGGATAATCTATGGAAAGCTGGGCTGAGATGCACATTTGAGATCGGGCTGCGGTGGGTTAGGCTGGAGTGGAAGCGTCTGAATCATTGGGTGAAAGATGTTGGATTAGGATGAGGGAAGCGTTGTCGGGCTTGACTAAACAAGGGCAGGCCGGACACGTGGCGAGACTCCACAATGAAGCATCAACACATTCCCACAACACGTACTTCCTGGAGGCGAAGTAGAGGAGGTCGATGAAGCTGGAGTAGCGGAAGGCGTTCACCTCCTTGAAGCTCTTGCGTACACTTTTATTGCGGGCGAGGGTGACGGAACGAGCAGCGGTGCCTCCCGGGCCGTACCGAGAGGGCGTCCTTCGAACTGCTACTCCCGACATCACACTGCTACCTGCCTTCCTTCCCTCCCTGCGTCCCTTGTCTCACTCCTCCAGGCTGTGTTGTCACCTGGCACTAATCGCAGCCAACTGACACGGGATCATTTTACCTTCTAAGTCCGTGTTCGTGTTTCGTTTTTCACACAGGTGCTTCTTCACTTCTACTAAATAATTATAACCGTTGGATCAAATTTATTCACACACATATAGTTGTCTTGTGTTTATCATACGTTGCCGTTATAATTCATTCTTATTTATATATATATATTACTTTCCTCCCTGATATCCGCGCACGCTGCTCCACCTCACGCGCGAGTCCCGTCTTTCAGTTCACTTAATCTGAAGCCTCGACGCGGCACCACCTGAACCCGTCCCCCTTAAACCCGCTCCTTCACGGGTCGTCACCCATTACATCGCTATGCTTCACTCGCAACACTCTACATGGCAACACTACAACATCCTCAACACTCCAGGAAGGCCAAGCAACACTGCCTTACTCCCCTACACACGCACATACACACACACACACACTGCGTCCGTCACTGGTTCGGTCAGCAGTGTCCGGGGCGGCGAGGCACTAACTCACCAGGCACGGTCACCGCCACAGCCTGACTCGCACTGACCCACGCCCGCGCCCGCACAGAGCCACCTACCTCCCTCCCACCCACCCACCCACCTGCCCCTCACTCCCTGCCTCGCTGCCCGCCGGTAGAGGGGAGGGCACTGCACGGGTGGGTCTTCACTCCTCTCTCCTCCACTCACCCTCCCTCCCTTCCTCCCTTCTCGTCATCCTTCCACAAGCCTGGTCTGTTGCAGTGATGAGTGGAGGAGGAGGAGGAGGAGGAGGCAGGTTGGTTGTATCCGTGGTGGTACTGGATGTATCGTGTGGATGTGTGGGTGAACGACATGCACTGTTGTCTAAAGGGTAATGGTGGTGGTGGTGGTGGTGGTGGTAGTGTTAAGTGACTGGCACCAAGTAATACTCAGTCTGATCCCTGACACACCCATTCACTGATAAGAGTATGCATGTACGTATGTATGTATGTATGTATTTCTCAACACGCTATTAGTACTACATAGCCTAACCTGCTGTGTCTGTGTCTAGAAAATAATATAATAAGAAAAGTGTTTTGTTGCGAATTTAATCCTTTGTGGTTCCCTCCTTATACTTTTTTACACTCCCTTCTGTCTGTCTGTCTGTATGTATGTCTGTCTCTCTTTCTCTCTCTCTCAATATATTCCTTCTCATTTCTTCCCTACCACTATTTTCCCATCCTTCCCCAGCCTCCTTCCTCTTCCTCTTCCTCTATCCTGCAGTTTTTTCCCCTGGTCCTAACACCTGTCTGCCTATTCCTTCCCTCACATTTCTTCCCCAATCACCCACTTGCTCCACCTTCCCTTACTCTCTCTACCACTTACGTATTCCTTCCTTCCTTCCATCCCATCATTTGCTTGCTACCTTCCACTTCTCATCTCCAGAAGGAATGCAAATCTCTCTCCCTCTCCTCCTCCTCCTCCTCCTCAATCCTTTGCTAAATATATATCTACCTTGTCAGTGCAAATGCTTCCCCGAGGTAGACTTCGCTATATAGGTAAGTAGTAGAGAAAGGTTGTTAGTTAGGTTGTCAGATGCTTATTCTTTACTCTGGTACTAACTAGCAAACTAACTTTATATTTTGTTCGTTGTAGAAGAGCGTTATGACAACCTTTTTCAACTGCTTCATTTCGCATTCTGAATCTGTTTTGTTCGTGCAAGAAACTCACTTGTTCTACCCCCTCCCTACCCCTCCCCCCCTCTTCACCCTCTCGCCCTCCCTTCACCCTCCTCATCACACCCCCAACGATAAGATCACTGCAAACATGTGTATTATTTATCCGTTCTCCTCCTCTCTCTGTTGCCTACATAGATCATCACATGTTCTAGTGCATATTGATTTATTTTTTTGCATGAGTCGACCTAGCAATAATAAATGTAGTACGAAAAAAAAAGAAGAAAAGAGAGAGAGAGAGAGAGAGAGAGATGGATATACGAACAGGTTTTCTCTCTCACACGCATACATGTCTCGCTCACTTTTTTTTTTTAATTTTTTTTTTTACCATCAGCAGGTGTAAGTATTCGTGCTCTCTCCTCTGACCCCTCCCTTGTTTACCTCACCTCACTAACACAGGTAAACAAGATACAGCAAAGGAGAGAAGACAGTAGCATCAGAGAGGGAAGGTTGACGAGGGGGTGGGGTGGAGGGGGGCGCCACTACAACTTGCAGAGGCGACGAAGGTGCTATACTAAGGTGAGGGAGGGGAGGAAGGGGGGAAGGGAGAGAGAGAGAGAGGGAGGGAGGGGGGGGCGTTTGGTGTGGCCCCTTGGAAGGATGAGCAAGGTCAAATACTACCAGCTGCTATGCCAGGCAGGTTTTTCTCCCCCCACTCCTACCCCCTACTCCCCTTCTTGCACCTCCTACCCCCTGCCCCTATCCCATCACTGCACCTCCTATCCCTATCCCTACTACCCCCTACCCCTTCCCCACGGCTGGTTTTAAAGTACTCTCTCATCATCTACTACTTCTCCATCTGGTGCCAACCCGTCTAACCACCTTCCTTCCTTCAGCTTCTCCCTCTCCCTCTTCACCGTCTTCTTCCACTTCTATTACTGTACGTAGCAATCTCACACCCTCCCCCTTCCCTCTGTTATCCCCTCCTTCAATTATCCTGCTACTCTAACTACCGTTCTATCCTACCCTGCTCCCTGCCACACTATGCTTACCCCCCCCCCCCCACACACACACTTCCCTCCCTTCATTTACCACTCACAAAACACTAACTAGTCCTTCTTTTCAACGTGTCTTTACATCTCAAATAAATAAAATAAAAAACTAATAATGAAAAACTAATAAAAATAAGTCCTGTAAGTGTATTAGTAGTCAAGATTAAGTTTCCATACAGGTAATAATGCTGACGTGTGATGGATCAGCATATACTAACACGCTACATCACAACATGCTGAACGCGTCAAGATTCCTAATGCACGCTACCTCCTCTCCACCACCACTCGTCCCTAACTCCCTATTCGTATACTATAAACTGAATTCTACCCTCCCCTCCACACACACACACACTCTCACACACACACACACACACACACACACACACACACACACACACACACACACACAGTTCTCGTTCTCTCTAAGCTCTAAGTCCATCAAGTACATTTCTAAGAGGCAGGTAAAGAGGGAGGTACTGAAGAGGTTATACTCATCCCTTACAGGACCCAAAAGAGGAGCGATAGCAAACCATTTTTGGACCTACGAAAAAAAAAAAAAAAAATAGTACTTGTCTCACACTTTTTTTTTTTAAGGTATTGCTATGAGCCCAGGGTTATAATTAGGCTTTTGTTACCTAGATAAACACTCCACTCATATATTATAAAGGCTGGTAGATACATCCGTCTGTCTGTTTACGTTCTGTCAGTGATATTGTTTACTGTCCATCGATCCTCCACCATTCCACTACAGCACAATACAATATAGGTGAGGCGCGATACAACACTGTACAATAACTGTTTAAAGTGGGAGGTACTACTTATACAGTGCATCCACTTCACATTCCTCTGCACGCCCTTCCACCCGTGCACCGGAGTAATGACGCACGTCTGTGTGAGCACGTGCGTGTGTGTCTAGCATGCGTCGGTCACCTGGTCAATGTGTGTGATGGATGTCAGGTGTGTGTGTGTGATGGATGTCAGGTGTGTGTGTGTGTGTGTGTGTGTGTGTGTGTGTGTGTGTGTGTGTGTGTGTGTGTGTGTGTGTGTGTGTGTGTGTGTGTGTGTGTGTGTGTGATGGATGTCAGGTGTGTGTGTGTGTGTGTGTGTGTGATGGATGTCAGGTGTGTGTGTGTGTGTGTGTGTGTGTGTGTGTGTGTGTGTGTGTGTGTGTGTGTGTGTGTGTGTGTGTGTGTGTGTGGTGAAATGTACGTATCCATAGCAACGTATTTATTGTCTTTTTTTATTGGAGTATAATGAGACAGCTGTGGCAATGATAATTAAGGGTTTGGATGTAGTTTTAGTCTTGTACGGTGATTGTCATTAATTCATCATTATCATCATCATTGCTTTGTGAACGATAAATATAATCGGCCTTCAAATAAACACTCGACTACTTCTTTTCAAATATATATGTTGTAAATTTTGATATTTCACTCACATATCAAAACATATTTCCCAAATCGTTAAAACAAACTTAATACTAAAGGAACCTGCATTTTGAACCTATTATTTATTGTTCAAAAGTATCAATATATATCTTGAGGACAAGATTAATTTGAAATACTTAGACCCAACTTGATTCAAACGTATAATTACTTCCCTATCGCGACCACAGCTAACACCACCACCACCATCATGCACGAGCCACTGTACGTAAGGCGGTCAAACTTTAAATGTTTCCACTGTTAAATGTACGATATTTTAAAAAGCTGGAATCCTAATAATATGAGATTTTGAACACAAATAACGTATATATTCCTTCATTATATTACTTATAGAATAGATATAAACAACATATATTTTTACTAATAAGGTCTAACAAAATTTCAATCTATAGTACACTGGACATTCAGGTTCCTCCAAAATATTAAAGTCTACGGGACGAGCCTAAACTTTTCACAATGACAAAAGTTTCTCGGACAAACACTGGGAATTAAATTATATCTCATACATAAAATTAGAACGTTGAGGCTACTTTAGACTGATTGACGCATATATTATACTACTTTACAATATATTAAACTGTACCTACATTGAACCTAGTGACTGTACGGTGATAACAACAACAACAACAACAACAACAACAACAACAACAACAACAACAACAACAACAGTAGCTTTCCACCTCCTACGAGTACGATGTAAAGTACTATTTATCTTAGGTTAAATGAGAGAACGTAGCACTATTGTATTTCTAAATGAATTTCCGTTGTTGGTTTTAACTATAAGAGCGTCACTTATTTCTAAAGGAGAACAGCTTTGCCAGAAGTACTCTCTCTCTCTCTCTCTCTCTCTCTCTCTCTCTCTCTCTCTCTCTCTCTCTCTCTCTCTCTCTCTCTCTCTCTCTCTCTCTCTCTCTCTTCCTAATCACACACCCATTCCTGCCACACCTTGTTTCCTGCCACCCCTTGTTTCCTGTGGCATCACAAAACAACCCAAGAAGGAGACATAACACTTTTAAAACACACACACACACACACACACACACACACACACACACACACACACACACACACACACACACACACACACACACTTTATGACTGATTCCTTTCAACTACCGTCACGAGTCTGGTCTAACTAATCTTCACTGACGACAACAAACACACCCAAGAATGTGAAGCCATGAAGGTCGTGGAACTGAATGAGTCTGCATCTTTACAACACGTGTAGCTAGGGGTGGTGTTGTTTACCTGACTTACTTTCCCGTTATTCTAAGTTATGTTATTGTTTTATGTTTGTTATATTAAGTTATTTTTATTGTTTACGTGACTAACTGGTCCGTTATTCTAAGTTATATTATTGTTTTATGTTTGTTATATTAAGTTATTTTTATTGTTTACGTGACTAACTGGCCCGTTATTCTAAGTTATGTTATTGTTTACGTGACTAACTGACTTGTTATTTTAAGTTATTTTATTGTTTACGTCCGTTATTCTAAGTTTCCTGAACTGAATATTCATTTCAGACAATTTTTTTTTCTGTATTAAGAAGAAATTAAAAAGACCAAACATTACGGTATCGCATGTTATCTATGTTATGATTGAAATTTTTATAAAAGAAATGGTATAAAATAAATATAATGAAAGAAATGTTATAAATAAAATTGTATAGAAAAAATATCATAAAGGAAATTAATGCAGAAAGTATAGTTGCAATACAATACAACACAACACACACACACACAAAAAAAAAAAAAAAATAAATAAAATAAAATAAAATAAATAAATAAATAAAGGTTAATTTAGGCCTTTGTAGTTTATGTGTGTGTTCTTCGGGCATGTGTAAGGGTAAGGAGTGGGGCAAAAGATACATACAAGAGTACACCACATGTCTGCACGAATGACATACCATAACAACCGGATAGGCTTCCATTATCTTATCAAAATCTATGTTTCTTGATTGCCCGCTTCACATCTCCCTTCAGTGTCCGCATTAATAAAGAACATATAATTAAATAACATAATAAATAACACATCGGCGCCTCATTGTATACTGTATTTTATCCTGGATGTATTAACGTCTAATAAGTACAGATTGAACCTTAAATAACACAGGAATAAATGGTTGTATGCTCATATAGCAGGATTCAATACCCAGGATGCTTCTATTGAACTTGTATGACCTTGTTTGTCTGGAAATTTCAAGGTCAAACAACCACCACTCACGACACCATAACCCTATAGCTGTTTGGGTCTCAAAACACAAAATAACGGCAATTAATATGAAGCAAAGTTAGGTTAGGTTAGGTTAGCTTCATATTATATTGAAGGCTAAAGTGACCAAGGTGGTAGGCTGGAGTGACTAGGATAGAGGTTGGAGTGACTAGGACAGGGGTTGGAGTGACTAGGATAGGGAGCTGGAATAACTACGATAGGGCTGGGGTGACTAGGATAGGGGTTGGAGTGATTAGGATAGAGGGCTGGAGTGACTCGGACAGGAGGCCGGAGTGACTAGGATAGGGGGCTGGAGTGATAGGGGGGAGACGGAGCGACTAGAAAATGTTTATAGAAGATAATAATCTAATGTCAAGGATGAGGAAACACACATCTAGAGTTAACAGTACATAATACATGGCAAAAATGACACTTGTTTGCATCCTTAATTACCACATCAGTCTAAGTTGTGGCTGGAAGCAAACATATAAACACAGAATCACTACACCATAACAATCACACCACTTAACAACACCTTACAATTTGATGACACTTAAATCACCAAGAGGAAGGATTGATGAGCAAATCCATATTTTCTTGAGGTTACTACGATATTAATGTAGAATGATAGACAAGTATTAAATAAATTCCCCAAATATGAGTATAATGTTCGGTTAATCTGCAAAACAACGTCTCCAAACCAATCAGAGTCATTTTAGTTATAGTACACAGGATACTTACTGTACTGAACATCTGTGAAGGTTTTAGTGAGCGGTCGATGCCTTGCTTAACATCAACTGTTTGATTTGTAAGTCCACACACCGGGCAGAATTAGAGTTATGTTAGGTTAGGTTGGGAGGTAGGGGGGCTCCTGTTCAGTTTAGGGTTGTGTATCTAGGGGGATCCGGTTAGGTTGGGGGATCCGGGGAGACGTGATCCTCCTTCACAGATGTTCAGTACAGTAAGTATCCGGTGTACTACTACAAAAATTATTCTGATCGGTTTGGAGGCGTTGTTCTGCAGATTAACCCAATAATTTGATTAGTGAATAGTGGCTTTATACTACAAAAAACAAATAGTAAAATTTTACATCTTCACCATAATGGGGTCTGTTTACGAAATACATTGGCGTCTGCACCTTGTGGTATCCGGTCATTTCGTCCACATGCCATTTCGCCACACCATGGAGTCATTGACATATTATAGCCTATATTTGCTTATAATAACAAGCACTGCCTGAACCCTTGACAGATGTGTTGAGTACACTATGTGTAGTATGTAGGACTTCATATTTAGATCAATATCATACGAGTAGTAGTTATGCAGATTTACCAACCTTTCTTTCTAAATTCTTTATTTACCATTCGATGATAGCCCCAATGGAACGTGTGGGCGAATTGGCTCTAGAGTGGACGAAGTGAGTCTTACATGTGGTGAAAAATCTTGTGGGCGAATTGACGGGTGGACGAAATGACCAGTAACCCACCTTGTCCAGCTCCCTACTTTTGGTCATAAAGAACATTTGATATCTTCTAAATTGACCGAACATAACATAACCTAAATTAACCAAACCTTAACCTACATTAACAATTAACAGAACCTTGTTCAAACAAAACAAAACTTTTCTTTTCGAAAAGAAGGTCTCACTGAAAATATTGCATATCTCACAAACTAAGAATTTGCGACGGAAATGTAATTTAAAAAAAACCTTCTCAAAATGCATCAGGTATTGCAAAAATATAACCCTGAATTCTCTAGAACATTCTGGTGAAGATGTAAAATATTACCAAACAAATGTTGTCTACACCATGCTCTGTGTAATACTTTCTTCAAACATTAGTAGTGTGTTAGTGCATCACATATTAGGGGTAATGCAGTCCAGTCACCTTCACCAACCTAAGTCTGCCCCGCCCCCCCTGGTATTAACGGCATATCTATACTTACTCTTTAACCACAAAAAATGGGTCTTCCAGCGTCATGTCCTCATACGTCGAGACGATGACGGCTCAACACCCACCGTTATCACATCCACCACAGCAGCGACAACCACACACCTGATTCCACCACAATGTAAACAACACTGTTCCAATGTTACACACACGCACACTTCTTAGTATTATATCGTATAAAATTGATATATAAACTCGGTGTTTACATTAAGAATATAAATGAAGAAGGTTTTGTTAAATGCATCTTGTGTTTAGATTAGAGTTTTATGGAATTACAGTCAAATTCCATTGTGGTGTTATTGTATCTTAATGTTATCAATATTACGCAAATCAATAAATCATAACTACATAAATAATAACTAAGTGCATTTACTTGATTTAAAAAGCTATTTAAGTCAATTTTATAATATAAAAAAAATAATTCAATATTTTTATAACATTATCTTTATAACCTTTGATTTTACTTTACGCGCGAAAAACGTAAACAATTTCCTGGTGAGGCGTCAAGGTAGAAGGAACGCAGTATTAGAGGTAATATTGATAATAAGATGCAATATATTATAGCTAGTCTACTTGAAATTACTAAACATTGAATTTTATACACTTTCTTAAAGATTGAAATACATCATAATATTATACCGTTCCCGTTGCGTTGAATACATAGCTTCGAGGAAATCATCTCTTGATTTACTTCATTTACTTGATGATGTCTTGAGGTAGCCGTCACAGCCTTGATGATCCACCGCTACTTCCCTGGCTAACGTCTGGTATAGAATTTAATGCCACACCACACAGTAAGGTGTATCCTGGCACTGGTAACTTATCGAGTACACTCTACTCCTGACGAACTTGTCTAATTGTGCCTTGAACTTGCCCGTGACACAATTTGTTAGGTTCCTCAGTGATCGTGGTAGACAGTTAAAGAATTGAAGAGCCTTGTTGAGGAGCCTTATGTGACAGGGTGGTGGTGGTGGTGGTAAAGTCCTCACTCCTGGGGCCTAGCTAGGAAGTGTTCTTTAGCGGCACATTCACTCCATCCTAGGACGTTGGTTATAACTTTTTCATTTCTCTTTATTGAATTATAACTTAGGATGTATCACTCAGGTAATTATTGAAGCCATTTATCGGTAATAGAGTCAGGTAATGGAAGTTGTGCAATTTGACTTCTTGTATCATATATTTCTATCACTGTTTTGTTAGTTAATCCTACAGAGTTTTAAATTAACCTGCACAATATTATGATCAATAAACAACTATCTATCTATCTATCTATAAACATCTATCTACATCTCCTTCCAGTAACCATGAGTGATACAAACAATGATGATGACAATGACCTCGACACAATGGCTGTGATGGCCATGATGCTGGATGATGAAGACATGGATGACCCACAAGAGGAGGAGAAGGAGGAGGTGGAGGAGGCTGTAAGTGTCCCTTCCAACCCCTCCACCATGGCTGAACTTGGCCTTGTACTCTCAGATGACGAGGAACAACCATCCACATCATCCACATCTACTTCATCATTTAGTGCTGCCTTCTCCCAGTCCAAGTTCTCTAAAAACCAACAGGAAAAGAAGAAAAATAATGCTGCAGAAACCGTAGACCCACTTGAATCTGAGCTTAGAGAAATGGAAGCTCGCGTCAAACTCCTACAAGAGACATTATCAAAGAAGAAGAGATTAGAATCCAGCCAATCACATAATTTCACCAAACTGACTACGACATCTAAACAGGGAAGGAAATCTAACAGCCGGACCCTCTCAGCCTCGGAAGAGTCAAAACTACGAAGGAAACTGGCGGGGAAAAGTGAATTACACTCCGGGGAAACAGACTCAGAGGATGAAGAGGACAACCGCAACCCTATGGAACAACAATACAACACTAACGGCCGGGACATGAAACACAGGATTGCTCACCAGTCAAATAGTAATAGGAATGAAAGGTTAGAGAGGGAATTGGCCGTTAAGAAGCCAAGTCCTGTGGTGAAGCAAGGATGGAAAGCCCAAGAAGGTGCCCTGGTGTCTATTGGGAGGAAAGGTGCTGCTGCGTCTTCACAAAATACAGATGATAATGTGACTTTGGACTCGTATTCAGGGATCAGAATCATGTAAGTGTGAATATTGTTTTGTGTGTATAGTATGACTTATAGTTTCTAGTTGTGCTTCATTATCTCCATTTGTTAATTATTACTAATAGTTATATATACTCATTCACTGCTAGGGAGGAAGATAATAGTTAATAATTATGCCTTTTTTATAATATATCTGGATACCACTATCATCCCTTTAGGGTGTGAAAATGTTTAAATAACTCTTAGATTAAACAATTTTAGTAAGGTTTGTAGACATATTATTTTCTTACATATATATTCAAGACATACATAGACACATTTACCTTGTTCACCCGCCTAGCAACCCGCTGGTGTCTCAACAAGCTATGCGGGAGAGGATGGAGGGGAGACGGATGGTGCGGATGTCCACCATTAAATTGCATCTACGTAATGGAGAGATAGAGGGAGACTGGGCCACTGTAATGGTGCTGGTAGTCAAAGGCAACCCTAAAGTATCCCAGAAGGTGAGGAAAAATGTCATGTTAGTTGATGTGTAAGTATGATGTGAAAATATAATGAAGAAACCAACATTCCTTGACAAGTATAAATTAACCATAAGAAGAAGAAAAACATGTAATTATCAAACAAAAGTAATTCAAGGTTAGTGACTATATAATAATGGTAATCTGTTATGATGGTGTTATATGTAGTTATTATGTTATTACCTATTTTATGTGTTATTATTTAATTGACAGGGTTCACAATACTGCATATGGAAGATGAGTGATCTGTCCGACTGCACCAAGACTGCCGCACTCTTCCTGTTTGGCGGTGCATACAAGGCCCTCTGGAAGCATAGTGTGGGTACAGTGTTTGGCATCCTCAACCCAAGCATCATGAAGGACAAGTAAGAAGAAGAAGCTTTTTTATACATGTTATACTTTTCAGCTGAAGATGTCATTAGAATTTGTTAACATGTGAGGTTTTTCTAATGTTTGACAGTTTGATTTGGAAATTTAACTACTGTAATACATCAAATAATCATAAATTTGATAACTTTTAAGGCAAGATTTGAAGATATTGGATAACTTTTGTCTCCCACCATTAATATATCTGTACACACATAAGACCACAAAGTAAAAAAACACTCTGCACCACTACAGATGTAAAAAGTAAGAAAAGGGAAGAAAGATATAGTTTTACTCGTACAAAATACTAATAAAAAAAAGGTCACTGGCTGCTGCATCCTTTACTAAGAGTTGAATCCACCATCCTCAGAGGCGGCGAAGGATTCTCCGACATCATATCCCTCTCCCTCTTTGATTCCCAGAAGGTGATGATGATGGGCATGTCAAAGGACTTAGGATGGTGTAAGGGCACGTAAGTTAACACAAAAGAATTAGCTATATTACTAGTGATTACTGATATTTTGAGACTACTGTTACAAAGTGTTTTTTAGATTATATGTTTTACCAGAATTTCTTATGATAAATATGTATAGATGTTTAAAGAAGTATGGAAGTTATGTTATGTTTTGATTCCTTAACAGGACTAAGATGAACGAACCCTGTCGGTCGTTTGTGAACAAGGCTTCGTGTGAGTTTTGTGTATATCACATCCAACGGGAATACAAGAAGACGTCATCGAAACGTGCCGAGATACAAAGTTCCTTCACTCGGGTGGATCCCAAACGACTTCAGCAGAAGGTGTTAGGCAAGGACCAGGTGAGTGGATGGATGGAGGGGAGGATGCTGCCTTGCCTGAGTTTCTCTTTCCTTCCTCATCTCTGCAATTTTTCTTTTCAATTTGTATCTAGAAAAATGTGAGGATGCAAAGATTACTTGAACTGAGTACCTGTCTTGCAAATGTTGGCCAGAGACAAAGGTATTCATCCTTTTAAAGAGGGATTAAGACATTTTTGTGGAGTTAATGAGGTAGTCAGGAATTCACTTTCTTGATAAAAATTTATCATGAATTAACAAATATTTACTTACCAGTTGATTGGTAAGGAATTTTGTCTTCTATTTACAATACAAAATAATAATATGAATGCACTTGTAACATATAAATCATTCCAAACATAAATACTGTAATAATTCCTTGCAGGTATTTTATGGTGGTCAGCTGTACACTTCCCCCTCACTCCAACCTCCACCCAAGCAGAAGCGCGCCAACAGATCCAAGGACTTAGCCACACTCAACTCCCTTAAGATTCATCAGAAGGCAGAGGAGCTGAAGGCAGAGGACATTAGGGCCAAGGAGTTGAACATTCCTAAGCACTTTAATGAAGAAGAAGCCTCAGCTGTGAAGGGTGTGGTGCAGAAGAATGAGTTCCTGTAAGTGGCATTATTTGTAGTGTAGAGTGTGTGGTGTGGATGGGAGTTAACTGAGAGGAACATGTGGTGTGAGAGGAGTGGAAGGATGTTTTAAAGATGTGGTATGAGACCTTGTGCAAGTGGAGTGAAGTGTGGTGTTGTGGAATTGGTGATAATGAATACTTTGAGGTGTCTTGGTCATATTGAGAGAAATAATAGTGAAGAGTTTGTGTAGAAAGTGGCAAATTTTGTAAATCTTCACTTCAGTTTGTATTATATGTGCTCATCTCTACTAAAACATTACTAATTCTTTCTTTCGATTCTCTTAACTATTTCATCCATAAACAAGTTGAACAACACTCTTAACATTACACATCTTTATTTTAAAACTTTAACTTTTTTTCCTTCTACTACTTTTACTAACATCTCTAGCAAACTTTAATTACTCTCATAACATAATAATTCCTACCTATGTGACCATTTCTCTGTCTTCAATCCTCATCACCTCACTCTTCTTCAAGGGGTGAGAAGTTACTGTCGCCAACACCTGGTGCTCGGAACCTCCTCAAGCACATGGTCAAGGAGGACACTGACAAGAAAGTAGCGACTGGAGCCATTCGCAGCGTGACAGCCAAGGAATTGCTGGCCATGACACACCAAAGCATGGTAGCAAGGAGGAAGCTGGTGGGTAGACATCATGTTCTATTTGAATTATGTTATTAGTTATTAAATTTTGTTCTTGACGGGATGATTAATTTTTGTTCTTGACTGGGGATTGTATTACTAGCAATTTTTTTGTTCATACTTAGATTGTGATGTATATATATATATTGCTTGGGTTGAATGCAAAGAGAAGGAGGAGGAGTGGTGGTGGTGGTGCTGCCTGCATTGTATGGCACTGAAATAAGGAACGATTGATGAAAAAAATAGATACGTTTGGTGTGAGAAGTATAAGGTTGAGAGGGAAACCACAAATGAGATGGATGGACAGTGTGCAAAATACATACATTAAAGTTACTAAAAATCAGTGTGATAATTATTAAAGGATAAGTTTGCTTTATAATTAATGTATTTCCTCTCCTGAACAGCAAGAGGAGAACAAGAAGGCGAGGTCCTTAGCCAGCGTGTCAGAGCCTCAGCTAGCCAGGGGAATCAAGCCTGGGGAAGAGGTTGACCTTGACTTATCGTTTTCCTCACCCAAACAATTTAATCTCGCTAAGGTAAGCATTTATAATAAGAACATAAGGAAATAATGAGGCTGCAAAAGGCCAGTTGATCTACACAAGGCAACTCCTGTCCACCTAATACTTATCATCTGTTTTCTTCATCCATTGAATTGATAGTAAGGTAATATGATAATTTTTTACTTGATTTGATAAGTTTAGGATGGTATAGAATTTGTTATTTCATGTCATAAGTGTGATACCTTTTAAATTGGTTACGTGTATTTAGTAATAGGAAAAAGCAGATATTCACCGAGTTGTAACATACAGGAAAAAAACTTATTCTGATGCATTTTGAGTTTCATATCATTGTGCTATTTATTATTTTTCCTGTTACTGATTATTTTTCATTGTTTTCTTGTTTTCTCTTTTCTTTGATTATTTCTGGAAGACGATAAGTTGTATTAAAACTCTACATATAAATCTGATATTATATGGCGACAAGTTTTTCGTTTTAATCTTTAAGAAGTTATTATGAAGTTTAAGTCGCCATAGTAATGTCATTTCTATCACTGTACTTCCCACTTAACTAATAAAAATTGAATCAAGTATGTTAGTGAATCATGAATACAAAGTTGAGTTATTGTTCCAGGCAAAGGCAGTGGCATTGATCCAGAAGAAAGGAGGTATTGACGCTGCCAAGCCCAATGCAATCAAGAATAAAAACAAGGCAGAACTTCCAGGGTTCCGTAACAAAGTACAAAAACGTCTCAACACTTCTGATGATGATGATAGTACGTACAGTAGTATATCTATAGTTTAAAACATAAGGAAGGGGATTTCATGTATTACTGTATATACACTTAATTTTGGTTCAAGGAATAGTTAGTTAGGTCTGTTTGGATGATCTTATGTAGTGAAGATTAGTAGAGGTTAATATCTGTTTTTTTTATTTGTCTTTCACAGTGATTGATCCGTCCACCAAGAAGTCTAAGTTAACAGAAGCTGTGGAGAATGGGAAAGGTCGCTCCAACCTTAGTGCACTGGATACAAATTCGGATAAATTCAAGAACATGATGGATAAGAAGTCCCGTCACAGTAATCTTGTTGATGTAAGAACTTCATAGATTGGCCTGAATAAATTTCCTTGTTGTATTGTAAAGTTAACATAGTCTATATTGTCATTTGTTCAATTTTGTCTATTTAGTGAATTGATATGACTGGTCAAAATCTGCAGTATTTTTTTTTATATATATTTACAGCTAAGTTGCCATAAGCATAAGTGTAATTAAAATTTTGAGTCGTGTCAGTAATTTGCGAATGACATTATTCCCATTTATAAGGAAAATTCTATGAAACCATGTCTTTCTTTTCTTGGAGTTCTTTTAGTAACTTAATATTAATGTTGAATGTTGATGTTTGCAGGTGGTGGAGAATGAAGCGATGGACAGGTATTATCAAGGGTTGGAGAAAAAGGAAATGTTGGAAGAGAAACTTTCCTCCGTCATGGAAATCAACGTCACTGCCTATGTTTGCTTCAGGGTATTTATACTTATACTGAATATTTTTATGTTCAACTGACCTTCTCTCAAATAAGTGGAATGATGTCTAACAAAAAGAATGTTTAAAAACATTTATACATCTAAAAAAAAAGAAAAATCAAATCTACACAATCTACAATTACAATGAAACTTGAATAGTTTATATATTTAAAAGCATTTTTAAAAGAAATTATAATACATGGAACAATTGAGCCTCATTATCTCATTATACTTTTCTTACCAGTAGAGCGCATACTCTTCTTGTAGAGCACAGATGTTTGAACGTTGTAGAAAGTAACTTTATACTTTTCTCAACAGTGTAAGTACATGTCTGAAAAGGCTTCAGATCTCTGCAAAGAAGAGAATCACGATCTGAAGAGTGTTAAAGCTAAGAAGAGATTTTTTGAATGTAAGAACTGCAAACAACGCACATCATCTTTAGACAAGCTGCCGAGTAAAGCCTGTCACCACTGTGGGCACCAGTCATGGTCGCGTGCACCCATGGGCAAGGTAAGCATTGCACAGGGAACTCATGTGTTTGTATTTGTAGTTATATATTATTATATTTATCACAATACAAATAAATTGTCCTGTTATATACTCACATTAGTTGCTGAAGCTGTTTGTTTCATGGAAATGTTCATCAGAGGATGCTTCTTTAGCAGTACTTGAAGTCTAAGCTACAAAGATTTATATTATCATCTTAGTTCACTATTTCTAATTATCTAGGTGTATCTGTGAAAATTCCTCTTTTTTACTAATCCTCTTTCTTCACTATCTACAACGAAAGGATTAGTTTTAGTGGTTGAACGAGTAAAGTGTGGTACATTGAAGTATTTTGAGAATGAATGAAGTGTGAAATGTGAGGAGGCCAGAGTGGATTAGTGTTGGTGGGAGAAAGATGACAGGTGAGGCTTTGACCACAATACAAGTAAGTACCACAACAGGGAAACACTGTCATACCTGCCCCATTGTGGCAAATTTCCAGAGGAGAAAAGGTGTGAGAGTTATAGATTGGAAGATGTATAAACATATATAAAAGTAGAACAGTTCAATAAGTATACATTTTTTTGGATTTATCTTGATACATACGTTTATTTTTTTTACAGATAAAGAAAGGACCCAAGCTGGACTCTGAAATCTTATGTCTGAGAGGGGATGAACTGAAGCATTACAGCGCCAGCAGTGGTCAAGTGTATCTCCACATTTGAATGCTGTTACAAAGTGGGGGATTTTTCTTCTTAGATTATACACAAATTGTTTCAAATACAGGTTTTGAGGAAAAATTTTCAGGAACATATTTTTATCTGTGTACCTAATTTTTATAGTCTTTTACTTTATTTATCTTATTCTACTTAATCTGATAAAATTTCTTTTAAGTGAATGGACATAATGAAATTCTCCATTCATTTTCATGTTTATTTCAAAATTAATCTTCAATCCCGGCTTCCTCGTCTTGTTTTAAATAGTGACCCATTTTAACGAGCCATTTCTTTTTGTATTTCTATGTAAATAATTTAAAAAATTTAATTAAAAATCTATAACAAATTGCACAGTTGTAATGCTTCTAGAATGGCTCTACCAAAAGACAGAAAAATAATCTTACACAGCAGTGCAGTAATAGAGGTACTGCATCATGTTTGTTCTTGATTATAGTGAAACTGCTCATATTTTCTTGATAGTCACGTCATGATAACCCTTTAAAACTTTGTTGTAAACTGGTACATTAACTGATTAAAAAACAGCATCCAAAGTATGCCAGTAAGCAAATATATTTATTGGATCATTAGAAAAGGATATAGAATGTGGATAAACATAATCAAGACTGGGGTTATATCTCATTTAAAGAGGAACAAATTGGAGAAAATACAAAGTTTTATATTTCCCTCAAAGCCAAACTGCTTCTTGGTTGTGTTACAGTGATCGGCTCGTGACCAACCGCGGCAACTTCTTGGTGAGAGGGGGAGCGCCAGTAATGGGATTCAGCCGGTAAAGGAATTAATTATATATCTATGTATATTTTCTTACCTATCTATTTATTTATGTACCTGTCTTATATTCCCATTAGAAAAGGGAAGCCAAGACCAGGCATTTAGGGTTCAGGGAGACCTTACTCTCCCCTCCCCCTCTGCAGCCTGTCTCTTTGTAGGAGAGAATATAGAGGAGGGGCTTCCTAGACCTACGCTCCGTCCCATTTGGTTGCCTTTTACATGTCGGTGGGAATACGGTGGTGGTATTCTTGCAGCATCTACCACAAAGGAATTAATTACCACAAAGGAATTAATTATGTATTTATGTATATTTTCTTAAAGTTTAATTAAAATAAGAATATTACCATGTGGTTTGTCTGTACCTATGATGCAACAATGAAGAATATGCAAAAAATGGAATTCTGTCGGCATGTTGTGAAACCTCAGTGACATACCAATGGAAGAAAAAAACTTAGTTGTGTAATACCTTCATATTGATGAGACTTTTTAATACAAACACTAAGTTCATACATACCATATTTACTAACAAATATACAATTTATAACCTAAAATAGTTATTTCTTCACTAATACTGAGTAATACTCAGTTGTGGAGATGAGTGACCACTCCTGATTACAATATTTTTTTCATTTCACAGCATGACGACTAACATCACATCTGTGCTTTATTACCTGACCTCTCTTACCTGAGGCTGCCAGGTGTGTCTTCCCTCACACTGTTGTGTTAGGTTATGTTACTACATCACCCCATTCTGTATACACAAAGAAAACCTATGCATCACATACTGCTGAGTAATCAACTAAAGAATTCAATTGAAACATTTGACCCAATCATGAATACAAGTATGTTGTTACTATAATACAACTTAACACACTCAGCTGAACATCGATGAATGCTCAAGAAACAAACTTATTTATCATTTCACACTACAACCAATCATAACTGTGGGACATTGTCACTGCTTTCCCACCCTTGAAGAAAGCCTTAAAAGCATTAAGAAAAGTTACCTTATACTATTTGCCATCATGAATTTGTTAAATAAGTCTTAGTTTAATTCATTATTACCCATAAAATTATTCATGATATAATTCTCTATGTGTTCTGTCATTATTTCCTTTTCTTTGCTTCACGAGGCACATAGGAGTGGTAATTTCACTAAGCATTGCCTTTGATGGCTTGAGAGTCTGGTTAAATTAAAGTTATGAACTGTTACTCAGCACTTCAAACAATCCATTTCTATCTTTTTAATCTGAGTCAAGATTGTACTCTATGGGAAAAACTGTTAACATTCCCTATGTAAGCAAGAAAAAAAGGGAACAAGAGAAGAATTATCACAGTCAGTATTAAATCTGTGATCTCTACTCCTAGCACACAGATCACTGCTCAGTCAGACGCACAAACATAAACAATTCTGATATCTTGGCCATGACAAAAACCCTTCTGTGATGTAGGGAAGAAGGTGCAACTAGAACAATAATCTAGTTCAGCCTGATAGAAGAGAGCAAACATTTAACAACCTTGTCCTCAACATCTTGATGATAACTCTCAATATAGGACTCTGGTGACATTAAATGGGTATTTTCTGTGTTATATCTGCATGGGACTAGTACAGTATGATGCAAGGAGTGATTCGTTACTCCTGAGAAGTCAGATAATTACACATACCAAAATGTACTTCAATCAAAAAACTTCAATACACATTTTCTTCTCCGACGTATCAATGGAAAAGTTAATGTTTCCTTCTATTTACACAATAATGAGGTGTTCACGGTTCCTCTCTTCTATTTAGTTCAATATATTGAGTTTGTGGTCAATCATGAGTCACAGTGGGAAAAATGCATCACCTGCAATGTTATCACCGCAATTCAGTTTAGTCTAAAATATCTGGACTCAGAACAAATTATTAAAGTGAAAATGTCAAAACTTCCAGCCATGAATAAGAGCTGGCTGAATAGATATATCTGAATAAAGAAACTCTACATAATGTGCAAACATTTGCTTTAAATACAAACTTAATAACCTTAATAACTAGCATTCATAAGGTGAGCTGCATCCTTTTTTGCATCTTTCAATGTAAGGATCATCATCACCTTGGACAAATTATGAAATGACATATGAAATCTAATTCCTTTTAAATTATTTCGTGGGATCTATAATGGGTATCTATAATTAGTAGTAATAATATGGGACACCAGCTGACAGCATAGGGCAGCTAAATGTGCTTGAGTCTCAAACACATCATGTCTGAAATTAGTTTAGTCATTAGCATAGTGATCATACACTGGACTTATGACTCAACAGTTATCCTAAATATATATAAATTTCACTGCCCTGTCTAAGTAGCTAAAATTTTGTACTTGACCCTTTGCCTCAGTTCACATATAACTCAATTTATATTTCAACAACAGTGACATGTTGCTTACTGATGGTGTCAAAGCAAGGACTCCACGCTCAAAACACCTTGAAAACATGTGGATGTTATATGTAATTTATTTATTCTGAATACAATGGGACATAATAATTAACAAGGTTTATATAACAAAATTTATTGAGATTTTGCATTAACACTAATGATGTTTTATTGTGAAGAGTACAAAGAAGTGTTACGTACTCACTCAAAACTTTCTTTTTATCCTCCACTCAATATTGCACAATTAATTCGGTAATTTTTATATTTTCATTGCCCTGTATTCAGAATAATATATATAAAAAAAATTCCACAAACTTCACTTTGAAAAATAAATACATAAATATATTTTTTAATAAAATTGGGCAACCTCAAAATCTGTTTTACAGATATGAGAAACTGAAGTAAAATTTTTTCTGTTAGGGAAAGATATATCAATGTAATATATGAACATAGATGAGACAAATTTATAACATAATCATGTAAGACTAGAATTATGAAAACTAATCATGTTATCTTTACTTCCGCTAGGAAAATGAAATTAAATCCTTTCAAGGCATAGGATTTCATGAAACCAAGATATATATATATATATATATATATATATATATATATATATATATATATATATATATATATATATATATACATATATATATATATATATATATATATATATATATATATATATATATATATATATATATATACATATATATATATATATACATATATATATATATATATATATATATATATATATATACATATATATATATATATATATATATATATATATATATATATATATATATATATATATATATATACATATATATATATATATATATATATATATATATATATATATATATATATATATATATATATAAACATATATACATATATATTGTAACATGCCTAATTTAATTGGTACCAATATTCTGCCATAGTTCTAAAAAGAAAAATTTCTTTATATAATGTCAACCTCTAGAAGTAACTTTAGAGTCCTATCTTTGCTCACACTCATCACAACTGTTGTGAACTGAGCAACAATATCCAACTCAACTCATCTTCAGTGTTAACTCTGCCTTCTGCCATTATTTCAGGAAAAATTAGAATCAACTGCCTCTTGGTGGCTGGTCAGACATGATTAATAAGTAACAGCAAAATGAGAACAATCAAGTGAGACTGTTAAGCTATATAAAGACGAAAAATATTATAAGATAATCATTTAGATAGAACGTGTCACACTGACAAATAACCAATGGACTATCTTCAGTACAACTCTGCCATTACACAACTTTTCACTGATAAAAAAAAAATGTTAGAACATTATCATGATGCACAATCCAGGAAATAAATGAATGCGAACGAGCCTTTAACGGGCTGATGTAACCACTCACACATCCATACTGATGAACTTGTACCCTCATCCACCTCCTTACCTTACCCATAAATCAAACTAACATAACTTAAAAAAACAACTCATATGAATGTAATAAATAAATAAACACCATACATATAAACTCATCCATTAATTACTGGTATCTTTGCAGTGTGAGTGATTGGTGTGTGCTTCCATAACCTTATCATACTATAATTCATATGTGTAGTGAGAGGTTTCATATGTTTCCATGTTTTATCTTACTTCGTGTTATAGTGAGTGAGTGAGTTAATGTGAATGAAATAAGCGCCAGACATCCGAGGTCATATGGTGCTATGGTAAGCTAAAAGGCAAACAGCAGAGCAAGGAAATAATGGCAAGGCAAAGTATAAGAAGGAAAGAAAAGGAAAGAATGGTTAGTTATAGTGCAATGGTCAGATCAAATGGAGGATTGCCAGTGGCTAAGTAGAAAGGAAGTCAAAGGAGGAAAATTATCACATGCTGGCAGGAATTGCAATGTAAGGGAATCTACTGCACACACACACACACACACACACACACACACACACACACACGCGCAGTGAACAAAAGTAATAAGACTGGCTTCATAAACTATTGCTACAAAATTTCAGTTATCCTCCAAGCACCCTCATGAGTCTTCTGTACAATGATGAATCCACTTCGCCCACTCTTGAAGACATACAAAAATGTACTCTGGTGATACTGTATAAAGGTGCCAATTATCCTACTGTCCACAAATTTCCATCCCAAATAATTGAAGTTGACTGCTGGTGACAACCAGTCACATAGCATTGCTTCCTGAAAGCAGCTATGCGAGGACGTCATGTTGAAGAGGTCATGACAGTACTAACCTGGCAGTTATTCAATTCCACAGTCAATGCATTTATGTACAATACTACCAAGGATAAGCTTTCTAGTAAAGAATAATAGTACATTAACTGTTCTCAAATTCCATTCTCTGCAGACCTGTCCCTCTGTGGCTCCTTGCTGTTTCAAAGGTTTAAGTTCAATCACAAAATGGAAGTTCATGAGTTTGGTCTGGATCAGATTACAGGATCAAAATGTACCAGAATTCAACTTCCATACTGGACCAGACTGGAACTTGATTTTTGTATATGATCATTTATAGTGAATATTAAAATTACACAATTACTTTATCAATATTTCGTCATGAATCTCCTAAATATAAAAGTATGAGAAAAAAGGCTTATTAATACTAAAATCAATATTTTTTAGTCTTGAAATTTTGCCATATATTTTCGATGGAATTAAGATAATGTAAAAAGTAAATAATGCTATGTACGTACCAAGGAGAGTTTCCTTGAAAACAAAAATGAGACTAAACCACATCAAGTGAAATGGAAGATGATAATTAAATACAAAAATCTATCAATCTGACACACACAAAGGGTGGCCATGACCCTCCACATAGAGGCTGGCCATGGCCCTCCACATAGAGGCTGCCCATGGCCCTCCACATAGAGGCTGCCCATGGCCCTCCACATAGAGGCTGCCCATGGCCCTCCACATGGAGGCTGGCCATGGCCCTCCACATAGAGGCTGGCCATGGCCCTCCACATAGAGGCTGGCCATGGCCCTCCACATGGAGGCTGCCCATGGCCCTCCACATAGAGGCTGCCCATGGCCCTCCACATAGAGGCTGGCCAGGAGCCTTCTAGTTTTATTTCTAATGTCACTTTTCCTTTGCTTGTTGTGGCCATAGACATGAGAGGTGGTCAGTACATGTTTAGCATTCCTTGCAGTAAAGTTGAATTAAGGAATAAATGTTTGCATAACAAAACTCTCGTGTTTTTTCTTAGCTATGTCTTCCGATATTGCACTTCAAAAACAAAATATAATAAACATGGTGGACTCACAGAGTGTTTTTGTACCACGTATATTGTCATATGTTTGTGATTATGAACACTTTACAAATATTTAATTTAAAATAATTGTATTTTTTTTTATCAGGGACGTTGATGTTGAATGAAACAAAGTTATTAAAAGTTCTCTTGTACATTGAATTGTCAATAAAAAGTAGACTGAGTACTTGTAATACATGAAATGACCATGGAAGTTATGGCTCAATGATTGCCTTGGATCCCAACAACACCATTGGCTATAGTATTGATGGTTCCAATTACACGCTTCTCATGATACTTTCAGTTCCTATAATTCATGAAAAGTATATATTAGCTACACACACACACACACATAATATATATATATATATATATATATATATATATATATATATATATATATATATATATATATATATATATATATATATATATATATATATATATACATACATACATATATATATATATATATATATATATATATATATATATATATATATATATATATATATATATATATATACATATATATATATATATATATATATATATATATATATATATATATATATATTTATACATATTCATATATATATATATATATATATATATATATATATATATATATATATATATATATATATATATATATATATACATACATACATACATATATATATATATATATATATATATATATATATATATATATATATATATATATATATACATATATATATATATATATATATATATATATATATATATATATATATATATATATATATATATATATATATATATATATTTATACATATTCATATATATATATATATATATACATACATATATACATATTCATATATTTCATATTATCTCATTAAGTTCCAATCAAATTTAACTTCGCTACATTTATAACCCATATTCATTTTGTCTACTGGTGAGAAAATAATCCTTTACTGTGCCACAACCAAAACATGCACAGAGGTCACCAGAGCCACAGGTCTGCCACACACTGCGAATGACCAAGTAGTTTGTATCTCATGTGTTCCCCACAAATAAATAAATTGATTTTAATCAATTCGACTACTGATAGTGATACTAAAACAGTCAATGTAGTATTTGACAAATTTTTACTAAACAAGAATGTAATAAGATAAAAGCAGTGTCACTAAGGTTCACTTTCTATGTTGATAACATTGCCACCCACGTGTCTCAAAACTGTCATCAACCAGAATGGAAGTAAAGCCACATTTATTCTCTTTCTCTCATGAGGTGTAGAAAATAGCCCAACTATATTTCATAATCACATGTTACATGATAATGTCCAAATGAATTTTGATATGCAAACTTTTCCCAGAAAATGAAATTTGAATATCCAAAACAGATCAGATCTGGTATATTGGTAAAACTATTAATGGATTCTAAACTTAATCATAACCAGATATTTTGCTGCTGAAGCCCAGCATTAATTGTCAAACAGGATGGCGATTAAGCAGATACTATAGACAGTTCCCACAAATGAAGAAAGATTTCCTGATATGGTTCAAAAAGTAGGATGGTGGATTCAGCATTACACCAATACCTATGTGGTGTTTTGGGAGTGATTACAACTTCACATCAGTATCTAGAAAACTAAATTTTATATGCCCAATCTCATTATCTTTGGATCATATGTACTCTGAATATTACATATGTATATTCAGAGCCTTTTAAGAACTAACTTTTAAGAATGGATCAGTCAAACCAGAGAAGTTGTCCGAGAAGGTGAGAGGTGGTGGTGGTGGTGTTCCCTGATACCACTAGTGAGTAGCACACTGGACACCTCGCTGGGACTCTGAGTCGTCACTTTCGTTGCTGTCATCACTGGAGGAGCCGCCGCCTCCACCCTCACCTCCCACACCACTTCCATTACTGGCGCTACTTCCCTCAGCCATCTGTAGGTGATTGTTGAGTTTCAAATTTGTTGTTAAGAATCCCTAGTTACCATAACACGTGAAGCATAGAATTACACTACATATAACATGCTTAGAAATTCTTTTATTCTTGCATAACCACATAACCACAAAACTGTGATTTTCAGCTTGAAAACTAATGAGACATATATTTTGGGAGATCTCAATGGGAGACTAGCGATGAGAGACCAAGTTTCTATTGGCTGCTGGTGGAATAGTAAAAAGAATTTAATCAATATATAATCAATGAAGTGAAGAAGTTTAGCTGCTTAAAAATGTGCCACAGTGAATTTGAGGCTGTGTCGTTACAGTACAGTACTTACCCTGCGCTGACGACGGTCATTGCGCCGTATGTAATGCCACAACACCATCAGCATCTGGGAGTCTAGGGCACTGCTGTCCTCATTGCGCTCCTTGTGTCTTTTCTCGAGGTTAGTCTTGATAATCTAAGAGATGAAAACAAACATAAATAATATCATAACACACACTAACATAGGATACTTGGATGTATGTTTGTGTATGCATGCCTCGGCTACCCACCTATAGGGGGAAATTTCACTTGACAGATTTGTTTAATTTTAAACCATGGTAAAAACAAGTTCTTGTCGTCCCCATATGTTACCTGTTCCAGGTTGGACAGCTGTGGGTCCTCCACACAGGTGGGCACCCAGATCTTGATGTCATCAGCCAGTCCACTTGTAGCCAGTACAGGGATGTGAGGATGTGGCTCTAACACATTCACCTACAACATCAAAACATATTATAGTCTGTTCTGAATAAAGGGGATTTCTTAAGAACAGGCATCAAATAAAGATAGATACTTAAGTGAACTGTCCCCCATGTCTATATTTCTCCTACTGTCTTCTTTACAAGGTCTGGTGACAAGCAGGATTTTTTTTAATTTAATTTATTTTTTCCCTTAGCCGGTACCCTTTTAATATAAAAAAAAGATAAATTAATTTAATTAAATGAACTGAAAGAGCAAGCAGGATTTCCGAGTGGCTGATAAAAAAAAATTATTATGAAAATTATTATGAAAATGCTCCAATGTTTAGAGATAAAACAGAGTGAGTGAGTAAGTTTTAGAACATTTTTTTTGGATGATTTAGACAAAGTAGATATGGTGGAGAAGACAGCAGAAAACACTGTGATCCTTAGAGTTGGAGAGTGGCTATAAGAGGATGACCACCTCAAGGAAGTGAATAAAGTGAAGAAGTGTGTGAAGCTAAAAGATTAGGATGGATTGAAAGGACACGTGTATGCAAGTTCCCAGAAGTAATACAACACTAGAGAAAAGAAAAACAGGTTATAGTACATATCAATATTGTAGTAATAGAAAGCTCTCTGGAGAAAGATGACCTCAAGACTAACATGTATAATTTATCCAGGCTTGTACACTGTATTGTTCACACTCAACTCACCACTCCACTCTCATCCCCCGGCATACACTGCACAATGGCCTCAGTCTCTCGGTGCCAGAAAAAGATGTTGCCACAGTCTGAGCCGGATACAACATACTGACTCCCAGGACCAAAGAAATTCACACCCTTGACTGCAATAAAAATAAGAGAAAACAATCAGAGATGGAAATTGCAGCAATAGTAAAGAAATATTACCATTAAATATGCCTAATATCTATTTTTTTGTATTTCATGTCCATCACTGTTCATTCTATGTTTCTACACACTTCATCAACACACCTGTGGCATTGTTACGGTGGCCAGAATACTTGTGAGTCGCATCTGCAGCCTCTGATAACGTGGTGTCAAACAGATAAATGTCATCATCATTGTAAGATGCTACAATGGCATCTCCATTCCCACTGTAGACTGCACAGGTCACAGTCGGGGCAGGAGAGGCGTCATACTGCAGGGGAAAAGATAGGAGGTTTATATGGGATTACATAAGGAATATATATACCAGAACCCCTGTTGTTCTATAACGAGGGTGTCTGCTATTACTACTAATAAACTGTGTGAGAGAACATATATAGTTTAGAAAACAAGGACATGGAAATTTTATAGTAAAACAATAAATAAGAGAAGATACTATACTAGATTACCAATACCACTGGTACATCCGGCTGGGGGAATAGTTTAATTAGTATGACAATCAATTTCCGTTACTACACTTTCATCTGAAAAATGAGGAATACAAGATTATCTACATATGAATGTAACGGTTCAGGGGTTGTGTGAAAATTCACCCAAATACCTTTTCATCAGTAAAAATATTACTCAAAACACTTCAATTGATAATAAGCCTATACAGTATACAACAAAATATTAGAAGAAAAAACCTTACCTGACAAGCTAGAGTGAGGTGCTTAAAACCAGCCATTGACACTCAGATGTGGCCTGTACGGTGACTGAAAAGGGGCGGGGCACTGTTGGCCTGATGGGCCCCACACACACACAGGCAGCCTCATTAAATGTCTTCATTCTCTGTCCGACCACCGCTGTGTTATCACGGAGCCGCTCTCTGACGCGGACCTGTTAACTATGGAACATAATTTGTTCTTAACATTCCATAACCATGGATGGGACTTATAGAGTTCAATGAAGTTAATTCAGAACTCCTGGTCCATCCACACGTGAGACATTACAGTACAAGTGTCACAGTGGAGCAAAGTGAACAGCTGCCAGTGACAGTTTGGGTGTCACTTCAAGGTCATGCTGGAGTGTGTCCCAAACAGTGACTCAATTTCATCTGACTCCTTCATGAGGACAGGCCACACAAAAACGGCCCCACACACAACAATTTCCCCCCACCTCAGCCCACTCTGAGGCCACTGTACAGGCCAGATTGAGAGTGTATGGCTGGTTTAATGGAGTAGACGTGGGTGGGTATCCAAGAGTGGCGGGTGAGGCTCCTGGCCAACACCACTATTCAAATGTTGATTCAGGGACATTAAACATGCAGTAAATGTCCCTGTTCCTTGCTTCTTGGTTCATTGACTCAATAACTTTTGTTCAGTGAATTAGCTGCGATTCTTAACCAAAACACGGTAGTAACGCTTGATTTTACCTTTCTGGCTACAATTGAAGGTCCTGGACACATATCTTTAACTTTATCCCTATCATAACCCCCTCCTCCTATATCATCAAATGTACAAGTAGTAGTTATGGTGTCAAAACAAGTTAACAAATGTGAGAAGCAGTATATACAAAAACCAACAGGTGCTTGAAACACAATGGTTGGAGGAATGTGCAGAGTATTCTATTGTCTTATAGAATAACAGTAAAGTGATGGTTGGCTTCTTGCTCTGCACAAAAGTCTGATATTTTTTGTGGGTAAATCTGATCATGAAATGTTTTGGGATTGTCGCAAAACGGAATCATGACTCAAAAGGTCGGGAAAATTGGTACATCACTCTACTAGATGGATATGCAATGAGAGGATTATGCTTTAGCAAACACCTCCTGTTTTCAAAGCCAGATGTTCATAGTTTTAAATGAAAGACTGTACAGAGGAATAAGAAAGAAGCACAAGCAGAGGTAAATTATGTGAGAATATACAAGAAAAGAAAGTAAAAAATAAAAATAAATAAATAATAATAAGAAGAAGCACCAAGCACAAAAAGGAAGAGAAAATACACTGTGGACATATGAAGCCACAGAAAACAAAACAAATCATATATAAGGAACATTCCGATCACTCCTTCTGTATAAATAAACAACAAAACCAATCAAACCATCATTGAGGACATACGTCGAGGAGCACATCACCTCGCCCTCCCTCCAACGCCAACTCACCAGGTGCCGAGGACAAAACTTGAGTACAGGGAAGTTAAGGGAGGCACAGCGTCGGTCGTACACTCGCACATACTGGTCATGGCCGCTCACACAGAACTGCTGCTCATTCACGGGATGGACGTGGATGCTGTACAAGGAGATGCGGTTCCCTGACAAGTTCTTGACCTGCGCCACCCTGCATGATGGAGAGGATGGTACACACTAGTAAAGCTAAGACAAGAGTACACAAACAATAATAAAACAGATCATCAATGAAGGCTGAGTATTGTCCTGAGTGTGCTTCCATCCAAACACCCTTCCTAGCCATACAAGATCAGTTAATTAATAGGCTCTGCAGACGTCTTTTTGGTCTGCATTGATTAAATAATACCACTGAACTAGGTAGCTTTAGACCATGTAGTTCTGCTAGGGTTAATGAGAGAGTGCTGACCCTCTCACCAAGATGCTGCCGTGAGCCAGGATTGAACTCACAACCTTAAGCATCAGAGCAGAGCCACCCGGTCCCCTTGGTCTCTATTGAGGATTATCTCTTACATATATATAATTTGATGAGCAGATTTCACAAAACATCCACACTAACTAATTAAAGTTACTCTCATATTTTTGCATGCAATTTTCTTAAGTTTCATTATTTTAATTTGCCATAAAATAAATCTTATCTACATTACAAACATGATTTATTTTTCACTCCCAAATGAAAATTGATGTTAATTTAGCGAGCAATAAAACAATGATTAATTAGTTTTTTTCAGGTGATTGAAAATGGATTTTTTCTTATAAATTTCACATCCTACCACACAATGACTAGCTAAATACATTTCATACACCATAATCATTGATCAACATCACTATGACATACAAGCACCACACTCCTGAGCCTCACCTGCTGGGATGCTCTTCCCTGATATCAATATTAAACACAGCAGCATCCTCCCCGGCAGAGAGCACAACATAAGGGGAGTTGGGTAGTGTGGCTAACTTGTGGGCAGGACCATTGTGCTTAGCCAGCCTGCGCGTCGATTGGAATGCCCCGGAGGAGAGCTCAGCTAGACGCACCTGGCCATCACGTGCACAAGACACTATGTGGGAGTCCTCATTCAGAGGCAGGAACTTACTCTGAAAAAAAAGAAGAGATAAAATAAAACTTATTAAGTGACTGGTTTGTCAAGCTTTCAGTTCAAATTCATTTTAGCAAAAGGCTAGGAATCCTATGTGTGTATGTGTATGTGTATGTGTATATTGGGTGCTTCCTCTATAAAATCAGAAATGGTCTATGTCTATGTGACATCCTTAGAGGTAAACCAGACGTGGTATGAAAAATAAAAATAAAAATTCCACTTTGTCATGGTAAAAACTTTACCAAAAAAAGAGACAAACAAGTGTAATGAAAGGTGTAGGAAAGTTCATTGGTGGGATGTAGGCTTGACCAATATTCCTTGTCTCCTCATCCACCTGCACCTCCAATACACCAAGGGAATGGAGTGAAAATACAAACAGAACACATTTCAAATTGCAATATTTGGCTAGCTCACTTGAAAAACATTGTTGTGATGGCCAGACTTGTACGTGATTATGGCCTTCTCCCGCGCCCAATCCCAGACAGCAATATAGAAGTCATCTGAGCCACTAGCCAGCAGCGTGCCTTTGGTGTTGAAGCTGAGGGCGTTGACACACCCACGATGAAACTCCATTTTGTACATGAGTGCCAGCCGTTTGGGTACATGTAGAGAGTCATAGTAGCGGTGACTGAACAGGACTGAACTTTGGTGACGTGCGCGACCCCCAAACTGTCTGTCAAAGGGAATAGTAAAGGAGTTAGTTAGTATTATAAAAGCTGCTTTCATTTTTGGTAGATATTATACTCTTACAATTCTTTTAATTTTTTTTCCGGATTTTGAAAAGAATCACACCAAGAATTTTAATACTTGCCTTACAGAATGAGGCAGAAACATAAGATACTAAGAGCAAGTTGCAGAAACAAGCATACAAACAATTAATGGACTGGTAAGGTAAGAACACAAGCTTTTACCGACCACAATAAAGCCACTAACCTCTTTATAATCTGGTCTACAAAATTCCACTCATGCTTAGGCTTAGGTCGCTGTCTAATCCTCATGAGTTCTTTATTGATAGCTGCTTCCACCTCTTTCCTGTGGGTCTCATCCTCTACCGGATCAGTAATACTCCGCCTGCGGCTCGTGTCATCGGAGTCTGAGTCGGTGTCAGAGAGAAGGCCGCCAAACATGTTCTGACGGCCTCCATGGTTTCTCTCGGATGTAGTTCTCCGCCGTTCAGTAGTGGGAGAGTCATCTGGAGGAATGTGTGAAGCTTCCTATTTAGTAATGTGTAATGTGTTGACACTATCATATCATTCTTCACTCTAACTCTCCTATTCATTACCACATAAATGATACATAATACTTTGTTCCACAGCAGCTTAACTTAAACACAATTGTAGTGATCCTATCCACCAATCATGGAAGGAGTAAAGGACACATAATCACCTGTTGCATCATTGTCACTGTTTCCTCCCGTAGTTTCCATTCCCTCAGGACTGGTTGGCTCCATATCCACCTCCTCTTGGCCTGGCTCTGTGCTCGCAGGGGAACCAGCATCCTTCTTGACCCCTTCCCCTCTCCCTGTCATCCTCGTCCTTGATCTCCTGGCACCTCCTCTCTCAGCCTCATCCTCACTGTCCTCAGAACTCGATTCAGACAGTCTTGGTCGGTAGAAACGGTGGCGGATTCTTATGGTTTGAGCAGGTGGACTCCCGGTTGAGGATGAACCATTCCCGGTAGATTTTGTGTTGGAATCTGCATCACCCTCACCATCACCACCACCACCCTCAGTGCCTCCATCTGTTGTACTACTGTGCTCTTTCTTCTTATTGGATGCAGTGGTGGAGGTTTTGGTGGCGGTGGCCGTGGTAGTTCTAGTGGTGGTGGTGGTGGTGGTAGTGGTGGTGACTGTTGTGGTAGTGGTGGTGGCTCCATTGGGGGTCTTGGTGTCTTCTTTGGGGTTGGAGCCATTCTCCCCACCCCCCTCTACCAAGTCTTCTAAGGAGTTGTCGCTTTCGTCAGCCATATGGTTAGCTTCATGTACTGTGGAGGGAAGAAGTCATTACTACTTGTTGCCCTGCCACAAACAAGGACAGTTTTCCATTATAAAAGTATTTGTATGCCTACCTAGAGTTACAGAGAAATAATAAAAATGTTCACTGTGTATCACTTTAAAAGGGACAACATACTTCACACAATATTAAATTTCCACAAATGTTAAGTTACTTTATGCCCTCCTCCAAAAAGCTTTATACTTCCCATACTAAGTAACTCCCTACAGGAAGCATCAACTTGCACCAGCTATGAACTTCATGGGCTCCCCCTTCGCCTTCTCCATACTGGGTTATCACTTTCAGAAATAATCCGACAAGCAAGATCAGCTTCTGGGTAATGTGCCACAAGCCTATATAGTTGATGTTGCCAGACTATGCTGGTAATAGACCTTGATTCAGTCTCACAGAGCAATCACTGAGTTGACGCAAAGTCATTCCAGCGACACCCTATGATTCTGCGAAGGCACTTCTTACCAAAGACATCAATTTGCCTTTTCAGGTCAGTGTTCAGTGTCCATGTCTCACAGCCATACAGTAAGACAGGGATCACTAGCGACTTGAAGATCCAAATCTTTGTCCGTCTGCACAGGTACTGACAACGCCAGATACTCGTGCTGAGTGAGTCCATAACACCATGGGCCAAGCCAATCAGCCATAATACTTCTCGACGTGACCCACTATTATGGACTATGCTACCAAGGTATGTGAAACTTTCCTACATAAATAATCCCCCCAAGCTAGGTAGTTATAGACCATACATCTCAGCTAAGGTTAACAAGAGAGCATTACCCATCTTACAAAGGAGCTGCCATGAGCCAGGATTGAACTCGCAACCTATAGGCCACGAGGCGAGCACTAAGCCACAGAGCCACCTACCGTCCCCTAGTGTAGATCCTTGAGTCTACATTACATAATGAAGTTGTATGTGTTTGGCATTGCTTTCCACAACTTTATTATTTCACATCTTTTAATATTTATTTTTGCCCCTTAAATAAGCATCCAATTTATAAAAAGGTTAAGCAAATAATGGATAACAATTTGGTAGTGTTAGGTTAGTGCTACAGGTTAGGTTAGGTTAGGTTAGTGCTGCAGGTGTCACGGTATATAAGGTATGTATGCATAACTATATACACATTTATTTTGACCCTTACAGCAGGTTAGTATATACAGGTCTATGATAAAACAGTAAATTTCCACTATTGCACCCGTCCGAGCCCCTCCATGTTGTTATGTTGCTTGGTTTAAAGATTACAATGCCACTACTCTTAATTTATTTTTCTTATCTAACTTAATCTATCCTAACTTTAAACCTAACCTAACCTAACGGGCTTTCCCCCTCTTTTTTACACCCCTCGTCAGCTGTTACAGAAAAAAAGTTAACATACAGTAGTGTCATATACGTGCAAGACTGAACTGTGACGTAAATATATAATATACGTTTTTCTGTAAATAGGAAAACAAAAGCAAAGAAATAAAAATCACGATAATTGCTGGTAATAAAAAATAATAATTAGCTATTCCGTAATTGACGTTATTAGCCAACTACATACTACAATAACTGATGAAATAACTACATCAAAACTTCATAAGGTAATAAAAATAATAAGATAATAAAACACTACGACTACATACATAAGAAAAGAAACCATTCCCACAATAGGTCTAATTAAGAAATAAATTAATGATGTCTCTCTTTAATAACCTCTAATAACCCTGTGAGGTATAATCAGTATGGTTTAATGACAGGACAATAGTAATGGAGATGAAAAAGAGGTGAAATAAAACCCTCCTTCTCACCTTCTGTTTGATGAAGAAGAAGAAGAAAATAAGTGCCAGCAACTGCAATTTGACTTATATCTCACTTTATTCCTTTTGTCATATTTTATTACCAAGAGAAAAGAATCTAGGATGGTCGGAAATATGATATGAATATTGTATAATAAATTTGGTGGTTAGTAAATGATTGTAGATATAGTATAAATAGGTTTATTTTAATATCATTGGTATATCTTGTCTTCCTTTCCCAGCTGATTGGAGAGTCTTCGAACCGCTGGATATAAAAATATTTCCTATTATATTCTTTCTATAATAATCTATTCTAATGTCTAGCTTTTGGAATATATTAACAGTAGTATATAGATGTTCGTGAAAACTACAATATAAATTAGGTATATGTATTGCAACATAAATTCAGTAGTACATTTCACTACAGTATGTTCTTGTTGCTCGTATGTTCTTAGTACAATAAAATATAAATCGTTCATATCATACAGAAAAATGTAATTATAATATTTTTTCTAATTTGTAGAAGTTGAAATAGGTAATAGAGAGGTTTAGCAAGGTGTGTGAAAGCAGGAAATTGAAAGTGAATCAGAGTTTTTAATGTATAATAATGAAGTTTATTAGGATGGTAGATATGTAAGAGGATGAATGTATGAGTAGGAGGATGAATGTATGAATTAATGAATGGGATGAATACAGTGCTAATATATGGATAAAAAAAGCTTGTATGTAGCTGGACAATATATAGATAGCTTTATTTTATTGTTATATTTCATTGTTACTCCTACAATTAACTGTTTTCTAATATATACTCGTAGAAACTAATGTCTTAATGGTAACTACTGTAGAGCTTCGAAGCTAACACATCAGATTAGTATTTTATATAAAGTGTCCTTGATATGAAGGAAAAGTGTATTTGTAAAGTTAACACCATGAATGTTTAGGAAGAAAATAATTATTGTCCTTCATCCCTCGATCCTCCTTCTCCTCCTTCTCGTCCTTCTCTCCTTCCTCTTCCTCCTCCTCCAGTTATACGAAATTCCTGTTACTTTATTTATTGTGTGGTCTTACATGAAGAGAGTAATAACACTAATATATTGCGGTTCATCAGGTGAGTGTTAATAGTAAATTGTTAGTAAGAATTAAGGCTGCAGATGTACGGTAGGAGATGAGTAGCTAATTATGTAATGGTATAGTACAGGTATTGGTGCTCGAATGTTATAAAGTAGAAAAGGGAGAATCATGTGATATCCTAGTTCATATGTATCAAATTTGAGGAGGTGAATATTTGGATGATGGAAAAAAAAAGTGCATTTTCCACTGATATCTCCCTCGCGTTTTGACAAAGAAAATGTCCGCTCCGACCCAACAAAACCACTGCTGTATTTTTACAATGGCTGGGTCGTTATTAAGTAGGATATCAATGATCATTTAATTAAAAAACTGTTAATTTAAGTTTTAAAGACCATGTGTGGATGTATAGAGCTGTATGTATTACTTAAATAGATTCTACCACCTTGCATTCCCTAACCTTTTAGGCGCAAATCCACCGAAGCAACACAGGCAACATGTAGCATGCGTCTTGACTGGCTTTCAACAAATTGAATGCGGCTTTCAACCTGTGACAAGGTAACATCGTTGTTGCTTGTAGCATGCTACGTCCTAGGTTGACTGTTGAATGCCACAAAACCTTTTTCCACCAATTCAACAAAAAACTAAGCCAGTTGTCAAAACGATATTTCAACAGACGGTCACTGCTGCTGAATATCTAGTGTTGTGTAATGGTTGTAAAATAAAACAAAAAAACATCGATGATGGAAGAGATAACTTTTTATGGACAGTAACATTGTTCGAAATTATTTATTTTGAAACATTACTCAGTGCATCTAGTTCAGTATGGTTATTTTTGTAATCTGCAAGCGTTTATCACATAGAACCTCAAGTTTCCTATATTCTTCTATAAATTCTGTTTTATTTTTTTAAACCAGTTCATCTTGTTGCTTTCAGCATGGAATCTTCCCCGCGACTGATGAGAAGGCGTTCAACACTAGACAATAGGCTACATGTTGTCGCATGCGTCAGGTTATTCGGCAACATGTTGTCACCTGTCGCATGCTACATGTTGCCTTCTATTGAACAGGTTGCAACACATTTGGCGTATGCGACAATGTAGCATGCCACATGTTGCCAAAATGTTGCCTCGGTGGATTCGTGCCTTTAGACATTGAGGTGAGTATGAGATACTTAACAGCAATACCACAAATAACAACAGTAATATCAATAATATTTCCTTTGCTTCGTGTCACCTTGACCAGCTCACAAAGACCGACATACATTCCCACAAGGACACATCGGCGGCCTTAATGAACGTGTTTTGAAGCTCATGTTGACGCGAAGAAAATGCAAACTGATGAATGGAATTGCTTCTTCTTCAGTCACATTCAAAGTTTACGTGTTATTGAATCTTGAAGGCAAGGAAAGGAAAAGTGTTGGCAAGGTTGTAAAATGTGAAATATATACATAGCTATTTGCACACGGTATTAGTGAAGGATGTGTTTTGAATGTGGTTGCTTGCTACAGACTTTCGCGTTTGGATAGTGTAAGATATATTTGAAAATTGAAATAATGATGTAATATTGAAATTCATCCAAAATGCTGATAGATATTTATGTAATGAATACTTTAATCAAACTGGGGAAACTATGGGATATGTTTGCTTCTTATTCTTTCATTGATATATTTCATCCATCCTTTATTTATTATTATTTTTTTTTTTTCCTTCTTTCTTTCTTCTTTCTTTCCTTTCTTTAATGTCCTTTCCCAGCTATATACTTCTTTGGTGCACAATACATAAAAGCATAAATCGTACTTTTTATGAGCAATATGAGCAATATAAATGACGGAACTGAGTATATTTATCTACCAAGAGAGAGAGAGAGAGAGAGAGAGAGAGAGAGAGAGAGAGAGAGAGAGAGAGAGAGAGAGAGAGAGAGAGAGAGAGAGAGAGAGAGAGACACTACTTTTATGGCTATCGTAATTGTGTTGTGATTGTGAGGTGGTGTGGCTTTTCAGTGCCTTGCTAAGCTGGTCTACAAGACACTCCTGCATGAAAACTGTCTTGATTTCCATTAACATTTCGTGCTCTTCACATCTCTACACACTTATATACACTCTTGGAACATCTTGAACTAGTGTTAAAGCAAGTAGTATTGTGTTGTGGGGCAGATAACCATTCATTCGTCTTCTGCCCCATGGTATTTGGGTTGGAAAGTAAAAGTTTCATCTCAAGGGGGAGGGAGAGTGTAAGGGAAGCTCTCTATTTGTTTTCTGTGAGTGCTTCCATAATTTCATGCATCTCTCTCTCTCTCTCTCTCTCTCTCTCTCTCTCTCTCTCTCTCTCTCTCTCTCTCTCTCTCTCTCTCTCTCTCTCTCTCTCTCTCTCTGTTCTGGGAAATATCGTCTTTCCTTTAAATATCAATGGTACAATATTCCTTATATCTCCTCTAAAAGGGTACAATTACAGTCTCATAACTTATATACCAATAATCAGTAGCTAGCGATCTATCCACCTGTTGTGGTGTGTGTGTGTGTGTGTGTGTGTGTGTGTGTGTGTGTGTGTGTGTATTCACTGTACAGTCTGCTGCTGGTCTCTCTCGAGACAGCCGGCCGTCCCCCTATGGAAAGAGCTCAGAGTTCATAGTGACCAATCTTTGGGTTGGACCGAGACCACTCACACACAACACACCGAGACAACGAGGTCACAACTCCTCGACTTACATCCCGTACCTACTCACTGCTAGGTGAACAGAGGCTACACGTGAAAGGAGACTCGCCCAAATATTCTCCGTCCGCCCAGGGGATCGAACCCTGGCCCCCTCGGTTGTGAGCCGAGTGCGCTAACCACTACGCTAGCGGACCGTGTGTGTGTGTGTGTGTGTGTGTGTGTGTGTGTGTGTGTGTGTGTGTGTGTGTGTGTGTGTGTGTTTTTCGTCCACATGTTTCTAAATAGAGTAGTAGTGACACATGGTTTACAAGGGCTCAGCTTCCAACATTGGCTATGCTTAAGTTATTGATATCTGGTGGTTCTGTTCCGGGCGTGTACAAAACGAGCCCATATCAGGGAGGACCAGCTTGTACGTCACGATTCTTGTGTTGCTATGGTAACCTGCCGAGAGAGCGAGAGAGGGAGAGAGGGAGAGAGAAAAAAGAGAAGGAGAACGAATGTGTTGCATTTGTCATCATTACTCAAAGGAATGGATTAGTGATAAAATCCATTCCTTCAAATAAGACATGTAGTAGAATTGCATCTCACATTTAGCTGTACGTAGCTGATTTATAAGTGGTAGCATTTAGATGAAAGAGATGCTGATATTTGTATAATTTCATTTAAGTTCGTTGCTCCCCCGCAATCCATCGCTGATTACGTGCTCAGCTTGCTCTAAATTGGTTTTCCTCTTCTTGTGTTGCTTTTCACCCCTGTGTTTCTCATTTATTTATTTATTTATTTTTCGTTCCTTGCATTTTTTTGTATTGCTTCGGTTATTCATGTTCTTAATTTCCTATTGATCTGCATGCGTTGTGTGTGCATCTGTTCCTGTGTTTCTTGTCCTGTTGTGTTGCGTTGGGGTAAAGAGGCAACACTTTAAATGCAGATTGAAATTACAATAGAGAAACGAAACTTGAAAATACGATAACAACACAAAGTTTGGATGAAAAATAAATGCCACGAAGATAAAGAGAGAGAGAGAGAGAGAGAGAGAGAGAGAGAGAGAGAGAGAGAGAGAGAGAGAGAGAGAGAGAGAGAGAGAGAGAGATAACAGGACAGGGAAACAGGGAACGCAGTGAAATAGAGAAACACAACATGTCATGAATATCTTTAAACAAAGTCCACTTGTCTGTTCCTTATTTTCTCCAACTTTGGGCCTCGATCTTTACCCAGCAAGAAGCAGACACATTCCTTATTCTGCTTCCTTCTGCCTCCTACTGCCTCCTCCTGCCTCCTCCACCTTGTTGTCACCCATCCCCGTTGTCTCACTCTGTCCCTGTCTTACTCTCTCGTGTAACTGCGATGTTAATGTATATTTCCTATCTCTATATCTTATTCATTTATTCAATTTTTTTTCTCAAACCCGGAACCACTGGGATTAATATGTAAGTTATTATAGTTAGGCAAGTAAGTGTAGGAAGAGAAAATGTGCGTTAGTGTGTGTTGGGATTGATGTTGTGTTGTATGTTATGTTTATTTACACAATGCAAGAAGGCTGGATAGGACAAAAATGGAAGTTTGATATAGGAAAGAAATGTAACCTTCTGTTTTGCCTTTTAAATGAAGAAGAATCAGGAATGATAACTATGTATGTAGGATTTTCAAGACAACACTCTCACACACGCTATAATGAGATAGTCTTCATTGTATTTTTACTTCCAGAATGTTATGTGGGAATATGTAGATGTGTGTTTCATTCTTATATTGAAATGTAAATAAACGTTGTTGTTTATGAGATAGAATAGCTTAAAAAAGATAAATTTATAAAAAAATAAAAAATAGGTTAATAATAGAAAAAAAAACTTGAGACGGAAGTAAAGAACAGGTAGCAGACATAAAATATTATAATAAGTAAATAAAAACAAATATTTAGATGGATAGCTATACAAGTAAATAAACAAATAAGTAAATGGTGCTTAATAATTATGTTGTGTGTGTGTGTGTGTGTGTGTGTGTGTGTGTGTGTGTGTGTGTGTGTGTGTGTGTGTGTGTGTGTGTGTGTGTGTGTGTGTGTGTGTGTGTGTGTGTGTTGGGGGAAATGCGTATGAGTGTGTGAGAAAGGAAAGAGGAAAGAAAGAAGAGATGAAGAAGAAAGCAATGAAGGGAGGAGAAAAGAGAGAGAGAGAGAGAGAGAGAGAGAGAGAGAGAGAGAGAGAGAGAGAGAGAGAGAGAGAGAGAGAGAGAGAGAGAGAGAGAGAGAGAGAGAGAGAGAGAGAGAGAGAGAGAGAGAGAGAGTGTTAGCACCAAAGTTGTTCAAAGCGTAAACACGTCTTATCATGCCCAGGTTTTTTTTCTTCTTTCTTTCTCTCTTTCTCTCTCTCTCTCTCTCTCTCTCTCTCTCTCTCTCTCTCTCTCTCTCTCTCTCTCTCTCTCTCTCTCTCTCTCTCCTTCACACTTACACAATTTTTTCAGTAAACTCTTCGCATCAACGTAATTAGTGTTGCAGTATTCAAACACTATTCGTACATAAGGTAATTTATAACACATTGCGCAAACAACAGTCACTGGCATTCCATTTGCATAGGATTTAATTGTTTCATCTCATTTTATTGTCTCTCGAAATAGTCAATGAGATGGAAGGCTAGAGGGAAACTGTTGCAATTTCTTTGTTCTTTTTTTATAGCAATCTGAACACTTGAGATAGATAGGTAGATAGATAGATAGATAGATAGATAGATAGATAGATAGATAGATTAGATAGAGAGAGAAAAAAAAAAGTTGCATCACATATTATTGTTACATATCATTCTTCGTCTTCTACATTTTCTTGATTACTAAGCATGATATTATTCTTATCTTTCTTTGTATTGCAAGAAACGTTCTGGTCGATCCTTCTGCATGGAAAAGAAATAAGAAGAATATATGGTTGCTGCCAGTGTTGTGTATGGTGTCTAGGTGGTGGTGGTGGTAGCGGTGATGATGGTGGTAGTGGTTGTGGTGATGGTGGTGGTGGTGGTAGTGAGGCCAGGTGTTGGGAAAGATTCAATAAGATACCTGCCTTACCCTGCCTGGCCATCTTCCTGCTGCTGCTGCTGCTGCATCTTTTTTTTTCTTTTTTTAAGAGTCGTTGTACCTATATTGGACGAGCTTTTACTAACACACATACGAAAAAACGACAACTATATATCTAGCTTCCAGAACAAAGATAATCATGTTGTCACTGGTATGAATAACCTGTTTATCATCTATATTAATTATTTTTTTGTGGGATTTCGTAAAGGAGAAATTTAAATACATAATTCTTAAAAGGAAACCTGTACATGGCATATTTTCTACATAAAAAAGAGAGAAAAAAAATAGATTCCACCTATTGATGAAGATGTCACTGTAATATTAATCTATATTTTTTACGACAGTGAGTAAATAAGAAAATTACAAAAAAAAAATATATATATATATATACTTCTAAAAAAAGAGTAAATATTCTATAGCAATACTTTATTTTGTCCTCCACCCTGTTGCTATCCTCGTTGGTTGGCTCACATACAAGATTGACACGTGATAGATGGTCACTGTGTTGCTGTAACGTCCCTATAAGGAGCACCAGAGCAGTATACGAAGTGTTAGAAGCCCACCTGCACCCTGTCTTACGTCAGCTATACTCATGCTTGTGGGCGGCGTTGGTGACCTAAACGATACCTATGTGAAGCTGTTTTTCTAAGGTGACGTGTTGACCAGTAAATAACCAGCTGCTCATCCTCGCAGACCCGATTTTTGTTAAGCTGGATATCTTTTAGTGAGGCGTTTTTGTTAAGCTGGATATCTTTTAGTGAGGCGTTTTTGTTAAGCTGGATATCTTTTAGTGAGGCGTTTTTGTTAAGCTGGATATCTTTTAGTGAGGCGTTTTTGTTAAGCTGGATATCTTTTAATGAGGCGTTTTTGTTAAGCTGGATATCTTTTAGAGAGGCGTTGGTGTGTTTTTATACCTGACAAGAGTAAGGGGAAGATGAGGTGATTTTAAGGTGTTTGTATGCTATGGAAAGTTTATTTTTTGGTCCATGGGTGAATAGGATGGAGGTAAGTATATGAATTATGTCCGAAACTCATCTGTCTTTTTAGTCCTGCAGCGTCCCGTCAGCTCTAAGGGAACACTACAAGGGAATGTTAACAAAATTATTCCTGAAATTTGTCACCATTATACGTAAATTCATACTCAAAGATAGTATTCTCATTATGTATGATTTGCAGTTAATTTTAAGTATGTAACTGACTATTTCACTAATGATTTGAAAACAGGTAAAGTCTTACTACCTCGGTGTTACGTTACGACGCTGTCAATGTAACTTTATTAGACTAGATAGTGAATGGTATGTGTGTTGTTGTTAGTTCCTTGTCCTCATGTGGCGTCCTTGACCGGCTTTGTGGTGTGGTGGTGGATGCTGCTGCCAAAATATTAAGGTCCTGAAGATCCACTTAAGAAAAAAGGTAATGAAATAAATGAAATTAATGAATAAATAGATATAAGAGAAACTGAGTAAGTTAATACATAAGTGAATAAAATAGAACTAAATATATAGATCAATATAAATGCAAATAAATGAAAAAATATAATAATGATAATAATAGATGAATAGATAAATTAATAAAATAAAATAGAGTTTGATTGAATAGCAAACAACAATATCCTATGACTACATCAGTGCCTTAGTCACGTCTGTAAACAAAATAAACATTATGATAAAAAAAAACTTCACATCACAACTTTTTTTCCCTCTTCCATATATATTGCACTAGATATTTTTTTCGTATTTTTTCTACGTTATTTTGACTTGCTGTTTTTACCATGATCCCCTTCTTATCTTAAACCTTTTACCGCATATCAAGGGATGGAGGCTGGAGACGCCGTGGAGTTGCAACAAGGTGGTGAAGCACGGAACTTCCTCCCTCAACGCTTAGTTATAGTTCAGACGGCGAGAGGAGCAGTGGTTCGCTCCAGCCTCGACCAACCGACCTTCACTGCCTCCCAACACTGACTGGCTCTCCGTATCTCAGGTCAGAGTCTTTGTTAATGTTTCTATGTCTCGTTATTGAAGATATAGAAGCCTGAATAATGTGTATGAGATGTGAATATAGTACTGGTATTAACAAAGATGGTATTTTTTTGGTGAGCTGTCTCTACACGTGTTCCTCTCCATCTTCCTAAACATTTAATTCCCTTAGTGCGAGTTTATGTTCTTTCCTTTAGGTATTGTTTTAAACACACTGCTACGTAACTTTAACAAACATGGCATTAGTAAACATTGCGTGTGTGTGTGTATAAAGTATTAATTATATTTGTTATAGTGGAGTGCTCTTCTTGGAGGTGGTATAGTGGACTAGTTTGCAAGTTCAGGTTAATGTTCCTTCTGGTCATCTTGTAACTCACATTTATATG
>JAXIVD010001661.1:52633-57633 GCA_036785275.1 Cancer borealis
AGAGAGAGAGAGAGGAGAGAGAGAGAGAGAGAGAGAGAGAGATTTTTTTTGTTTTTATCAATTTATTACGCTCAAAGAGCGGCAGACCATTGTAATACAGACAATATTTGTTTACACGTCACTTCCCATTAGGGAAGTGACGAGGTTGATTGCCACAAGGGTTATCTGTGTCTCGCAGGACACACACTCAGAGAACAAGAGAGAGAGAGAGAGAGAGAGAGAGAGAGAGAGAGAGAGAGAGAGAGAGAGAGAGAGAGAGAGAGAGAGAGAGAGAGAGGAGAGAGGAGAGAGAGAGAGAGAGTTAGCACCAAAGTTGTTCAAAGCGTAAACACGTCTTATCATGCCCAAGTTTTTTTCTTCTTTCTTTCTCTTTCTCTCTCTTCTCTCTCTCTCTCTCTCTCTCTCCTCTCCTCCTCTCCTCTCTCTCCTCTCTCTCTCTCTCTCTCTCTCTCTCTCTCTCTCTCTCTCTCTCTCTCTCTCCTCTCTCTCTCTCTCTCTCTCTCTCTCTCTCTCTCCTTCACACTTACACAATTTTTTCAGTAAACTCTTCGCATCAACGTAATTAGTGTTGCAGTATTCAAACACTATTCGTACATAAGGTAATTTATAACACATTGCGCAAACAACAGCCACTGGCATTCCATTTGCATAGGATTTAATTGTTTCATCTCATTTTATTGTCTCTCGAAATAGTCAATGAGATGGAAGGCTAGAGGGAAACTGTTGCAATTTCTTTGTTCTTTTTTTATAGCAATCTGAACACTTGAGATAGATAGGTAGATAGATAGATAGATAGATAGATAGATAGATAGATAGATAGATTAGATAGAGAGAGAGAGAAAAAAAAGTTGCATCACATATCATTGTTACATATCATTCTTCGTCTTCTACATTTTCTTGATTACTAAGCATGATATTATTCTTATCTTTCTTTGTATTGCAAGAAACGTTCTGGTCGATCCTTCTGCATGGAAAAGAAATAAGAAGAATATATGGTTGCTGCCAGTGTTGTGAATGGTGTCTAGGTGGTGGTGGTGGTAGCGGTGATGATGGTGGTAGTGGTTGTGGTGATGGTGGTGGTGGTGGTAGTGAGGCCAGGTGTTGGGAAAGATTCAATAAGATACCTGCCTTACCCTGCCTGGCCATCTTCCTGCTGCTGCTGCTGCTGCATCTTTTTTTTCTTTTTTTAAGAGTCGTTGTACCTATATTGGACGAGCTTTTACTAACACACATACGAAAAAACGACAACTATATATCTAGCTTCCAGAACAAAGATAATCATGTTGTCACTGGTATGAATAACCTGTTTATCATCTATATTAATTATTTTTTTGTGGGATTTCGTAAAGGAGAAATTTAAATACATAATTCTTAAAAGGAAACCTGTACATGGCATATTTTCTACATAAAAAAGAGAGAAAAAAAATAGATTCCACCTATTGATGAAGATGTCACTGTAATATTAATCTATATTTTTTACGACAGTGAGTAAATAAGAAAATTACAAAAAAAAAAAATATATATATATACTTCTAAAAAAAGAGTAAATATTCTATAGCAATACTTTATTTTGTCCTCCACCCTGTTGCTATCCTCGTTGGTTGGCTCACATACAAGATTGACACGTGATAGATGGTCACTGTGTTGCTGTAACGTCCCTATAAGGAGCACCAGAGCAGTATACGAAGTGTTAGAAGCCCACCTGCACCCTGTCTTACGTCAGCTATACTCATGCTTGTGGGCGGCGTTGGTGACCTAAACGATACCTATGTGAAGCTGTTTTTCTAAGGTGACGTGTTGACCAGTAAATAACCAGCTGCTCATCCTCGCAGACCCGATTTTTGTTAAGCTGGATATCTTTTAGTGAGGCGTTTTTGTTAAGCTGGATATCTTTTAGTGAGGCGTTTTTGTTAAGCTGGATATCTTTTAGTGAGGCGTTTTTGTTAAGCTGGATATCTTTTAGTGAGGCGTTTTTGTTAAGCTGGATATCTTTTAATGAGGCGTTTTTGTTAAGCTGGATATCTTTTAGAGAGGTGTTGGTGTGTTTTTATACCTGACAAGAGTAAGGGGAAGATGAGGTGATTTTAAGGTGTTTGTATGCTATGGAAAGTTTATTTTTTGGTCCATGGGTGAATAGGATGGAGGTAAGTATATGACTTATGTCCGAAACTCATCTGTCTTTTTAGTCCTGCAGCGTCCCGTCAGCTCTAAGGGAACACTACAAGGGAATGTTAACAAAATTATTCCTGAAATTTGTCACCATTATACGTAAATTCATACTCAAAGATAGTATTCTCATTATGTATGATTTGCAGTTAATTTTAAGTATGTAACTGACTATTTCACTAATGATTTGAAAACAGGTAAAGTCTTACTACCTCGGTGTTACGTTACGACGCTGTCAATGTAACTTTATTAGACTAGATAGTGAATGGTATGTGTGTTGTTGTTAGTTCCTTGTCCTCATGTGGCGTCCTTGACCGGCTTTGTGGTGTGGTGGTGGATGCTGCTGCCAAAATATTAAGGTCCTGAAGATCCACTTAAGAAAAAAGGTAATGAAATAAATGAAATTAATGAATAAATAGATATAAGAGAAACTGAGTAAGTTAATACATAAGTGAATAAAATATAACTAAATATATAGATCAATATAAATGCAAATAAATGAAAAAATATAATAATGATAATAATAGATGAATAGATAAATTAATAAAATAAAATAGAGTTAGATTGAATAGCAAACAACAATATCCTATGACTACATCAGTGCCTTAGTCACGTCTGTAAACAAAATAAACATTATGATAAAAAAAAACTTCACATCACAACTTTTTTTTCCCTCTTCCATATATATTGCACTAGATATTTTTTTCGTATTTTTTCTACGTTATTTTGACTTGCTGTTTTTACCATGATCCCCTTCTTATCTTAAACCTTTTACCGCATATCAAGGGATGGAGGCTGGAGACGCCGTGGAGTTGCAACAAGGTGGTGAAGCACGGAACTTCCTCCCTCAACGCTTAGTTATAGTTCAGACGGCGAGAGGAGCAGTGGTTCGCTCCAGCCTCGACCAACCGACCTTCACTGCCTCCCAACACTGACTGGCTCTCCGTATCTCAGGTCAGAGTCTTTGTTAATGTTTCTATGTCTCGTTATTGAAGATATAGAAGCCTGAATAATGTGTATGAGATGTGAATATAGTACTGGTATTAACAAAGATGGTATTTTTTTGGTGAGCTGTCTCTACACGTGTTCCTCTCCATCTTCCTAAACATTTAATTCCGTTAGTGCGAGTTTATGTTCTTTCCTTTAGGTATTGTTTTAAACACACTGCTACGTAACTTTAACAAACATGGCATTAGTAAACATTGCGTGTGTGTGTGTATAAAGTATTAATTATATTTGTTATAGTGGAGTGCTCTTCTTGGAGGTGGTATAGTGGACTAGTTTGCAAGTTCAGGTTAATGTTCCTTCTGGTCATCTTGTAACTCACATTTATATGCTTCGGTGTAATTGTTTCCGCGGCGTTGGGCGAGGATGTGCGTGTATTGTTTATATATAGTGCGTTGTGGTAGTGGTGGTGGTGGTGGTACTTGGGTATGCAAAGCGTTGGATGAACTTAACTTGTAAGGCCGTAACTTAGCCGTTCGTTGAGGGAAATAAGTCACATGATGCAAGTAACATGTGTGGTATTATGAATAAGGGTGTCAGGGATGTGGTCATACAGGTGTGGGAGTGTGTAAGGCTGTGTGACACCTGTAGACTTGTATAGAGTGACAGTGTAGCGTGTGCTTGTGATAGTTGTTGTTATATAGTTGTGACGCGCGTGTTGCATCAAGGTGGTGGTGGTGGTGGTGGTGGACAGGTGACAGACAGGTATGGTGGTGATGGTGATGGTGTCGTTCATGTAATTAGAAATATCACAGAAAATAACTAGAAACCTCAGTACTAGAAGTGTAAAATTATCAGTGTCTTTAAGCATTCTCTATTGAATTATTATAGACTTTCAAAGAGTTTTTATTGAAGTAATTTTTTTATTTAAGTTGAAGTAAGTTCTTATTTAAGTTTATTCAATGAAGTCATTATAATTTCAAAGCGTCTTGTATACCATGAGAGTGCTCGTCACCTGGCTCATAATACCGGAATGAATGTGAAGGACAGAGTAGCACGCGTTGACTGGCACTCTCCATTCCGTGAACATTAACTCAAGAGAGAATGTCGTTGGCCTGAGCTTGAAGGAAGACGTCACGCAGAGAGCCACCGGGACGAATGCTGGAAAGAAGCTAATTTATCACATTCTTATTTTTTATCTACTTATGTACTCGAATGCAGATAAAAGAAGACGTAAGGATAGAAAGAGGAAGCAGAAATAAAGACAAATACTGGATGCATGATTTAATGTTTTTGCTTAGTTAGTTTACATTGAGATGAGCGATTTGTGTAATTTCAGTTTCGTCTTCCTCTCCTGGATGCTGATTAACAACAGGTGTGTGTGTGTGTGTGTGTGTGTGTGTGTGTGTGTGTGTGTGTGTGTGTGTGTGTGTGTTATGTGTGTGTCTTTTTCTTTCGCACACACAAACACACAACACTTCTAAGTATTTAAGTTAGAGTCGCAATCCTTACGTTCCCTTCAACTTCCCTTCCTTAACGACTGTCTTCGATCTCTCACAGTCCGGCCAGTGTTATTGCATCCCTTGTTGTGTTCCATCTTTGTTTACACGATTACAACTTTTCTAAACTTACTTCCCTGCATGCCTCGTTCTCTGCTCTCTTCCACGACCCCGCTGCTCAACACTGTACCTATTACTCTCCCTTTGCATTCTGTTCACCAAGAGTTAATCAGTACCATCACTTCTCCATCCCGTTAAAAGGTAAACTCGAAATCACTGGTTTTATTTTCTAGCTTTCTTACAACCTTAATTTTCTTCAGGAGAGAGGAGTATTAGGAGACCTCAGGAGCAAATTTGTCTGTGCGCTTTTCGTTGCTCTGTTGCGATTTT